>CABHPR010152703.1:34482-50472 GCA_902168415.1 Peromyscus melanophrys | reverse complement strand
AGGCGCAAAGCTACACAGAGAAACCCTGTCTCAAAAAACCAAAAAAAAAAAAAAGAAGGGATATCTAAGATGGTTCTACAGGTTGGAGTATTCTGCCTTACATATCTGCTAGGAAAACAGTTGCCCTGGAATATGCTCAATAAGTGCCTGGTTTAAAATTTACAACAATGTATCTAGGTAGTCACTTGCAATCAGAGTTCCTTTTTTCACAACCTGTTGGATTCTTGTTCAGATTCAAACCTTTAGCAAGTATGTTCAGCAAAGGAGCTTTCCATGCACAGGGTCATACTAGTGCTAAAGACATGTGATCATTGTTCATTCCCCACTTCTTCATCATGTTCAGCAACATCTTTTTCCTTCTTAAGTAAGAGAAAGAAAAGAGTAATACTTTTAAATCTTGGGAAATATCCTATGAGCACAGATGATCTCTTTCTATCTCTTCAAAATAAAAAATAAAATCATCTATGTCTTTCTATATACATGATGCTCAGTGATATTTGTCACCTAAAGTGATTTGTTTCTTCTTTTTTTTTGTCAAAGATTATTCTATGCTGACTTTGTGTATCGGGACATGAGAATATAACTGCAAGTGAACATAAATACACATGTCCACAGAACTAATAACAGGATTAGAGATTCCTAAAGCTGGAGTCACAGGTGGCTGTGAACCAAACAATATGTGGACTGAGAACTGAATTCAAGTGTTTTGCAAGTGCAGTACTGCTGTGGGAAATCTTTCTGTAGGCTGTGAATATGTGTTGCTCTTATTGGTTGATAGATAAATCTCTATTGGCCTATGGCAAGGCAGCTTAGAGGCAGGCAGGAAATTCAAGCAGATAGACAGGAAGAAGAAAGGAGAAGTAGAGAAGAGACACCAGCCACCAGCCAGACACAGAGGAAGCAAGATGACAAGGCATAACTGAGCAAAGGTAGCAAGCCACATGGCTAAACATAGATAAGAATTATGAGTTAATTTAAGTGTAAGTGTGAGTCAGAAATAAGCCTGAGATAATGGCCAAGCAGTTATAATTAATATAAGTTTCTGAGTGATTATTTTATAAGTGTGCCACAGGACTGCGGGGGCCTGGTAGGACCGGAGAAACCTTCCAACTACACAATACCTGCTATTAACCACTGAGAGCGATCTTTCTATGCCAGTTTTAACAACGCTGACTTTCCACAAAGAATAGTCAATTAAGATAGTATTGAATAAGGAAACCAAATGATCTCACTAGGTTCAATTTTTTTTCATTGCTATTGTTACTTCAGGCTTATAGGGTTAGTCAATATGATATATATCCAATAATTTCAAAATTTTACTAAAAGATTATAATTTAATCATGAATGCAATCAGAGTATAGCTCATCAAAATGAAAAGCTAACAAAACAAGTTTCTTGTTTGAATACCCTAGCAACAGAAACTAATGAGAAAGTTGGGTAGATGGCTCCTACTTTGGTATCATAAAAATATATTTAGCCGGGCGTTGGTGGTGCACGCCTTTAATCCCAGCACTCAGGAGGCAGAGCCAGGCGGATCTCTGTGAGTTCAAGGCCAGCCTGGGCTACCAAGTGAGCTCCAGGAAAGGCGCAAAGCTACACAGAGAAACCCTGTCTCGAAAAATCAAAAAAAAAAATATTTAAAGAGCTAGCTTGTGTCTCATCACTGAGATAAACTCTCCTAAATAATCATAATTGCAGTTAGCACAAAAATAATCAGTAACTTAATCAGTTTAATTTTGCCAAGATAATGTGCCATGGAGGCACTGATTTGGCCTGGGAATATACTCATATATGTCTATCCATTAAATATACAAGTTGGTTTACTTTGTAGCATCATAAAGTTATATATATTTATTTATAAAAATGAATGGAATGTTCATAGGTCTCCTTGAGTCAAAGTAATTTTAGTTTTTTTTTAAATTACAAAAATGTATGAGAATTTCTGTTTTGTTAGAGATACTGTTCAAAAGCATTATTTTAAATTTTCAGATTGATAACTTTTTACATAAAATCAATAATCAACTAATATCTTTTTGTTTAAAAAATGTCATAGTCTCATAGACTAAAAATTAAATTTTCTCAATATAACATCATTTTGGCAATGTGATATGGAGAGAAGAAATTCATATTCATAAAATTATGAAAATGTTCTTTATTGCTGACTGGACCCTAATTTTTAGAATAATTTTATCCATTTCCTTTTCCCTTGTATGTGTATGTATAATTTTTTGTGTGTGAATGTGTATGTGTGTATGAGCAGAGAATTTCTATGTACCTGTAGATGTATGTGTACACACAAGCCATAGTTCTTGTGGAGGTCAGAAGTCAAGGTCAGGCATCAGTTGCTTACCTTCCTCTTTGGCTGAGACATGGTCTCTTTGTGGTTTCCCTCCTGTATTCCAGGCAAGCTGGCTGTGATCCTCCATGGATTCTCCTCTGCTTCTGCTTCTGCTTTCTCTGAAGGAGCGCTGAGACTGCATGCAGATTTGTACTGACAGACCTGCACTGTGTGGTAATATGGAGTCAAACTCAGGTTCTCACACTTTTGTGGCAAGCACTTCTACCCAACTAGCCATGTCCCTAGCCTCTGAGTGTATTTCTAATAGAGCTATTCATTTCAGAAATCTTCCCATACTTTGTATTTAAAAAATATATATAAAAATATTATTACCATCTATTTCAGGAAATATAATTATAAAAATATTTATAAATACCACCATTTTACTAAATACATCAGTGGTTGAATTATTTAGAGTCTACTTAACAATTCACTATTTTCTCTAACAATATTGACATATTCCATGAGAATTTTCTGTAGCAGTTTTACAAACTTTAGTGACTATAAAAATAGTTTTCTGAGGTTATTTTTATAGTCTGTGGTATATTTACATTAATATTACAATGGACCTATGCATGTGTATATGTATGTATACAATCATGCTTATTTCTGGTGAATTAAAATTTTGTTCTGTACATGTATTCATTCAAAACTTATTATCAGACTTGAATATCTATGACATTTTTATTTTAACTAATCACTTCAGTAGTTGATGGGCATTTATGTTCTCATACTGAAGTTCACTTATTTTGGAGAATTTGCTTATATGTGTGTCTCAGTTACTTTCCTATTGTTATTATAAAGCACCATGGTCAAGGCAACTTAAAAAATAAAGCAAGTAATTGGGCTTATAATTAATGAGGATTAAGAGTCACAAACAGTAGCCATGTTGGCTGGAGCAGCTGAGAGCTCACATCTTGATCCTCAAGTAGGAGTCAGAGAGAGATCATTGAGAAGAGCAGGAAGGAGTCTTTTGAAACATCAAAGCCCATTCCCACCCCCAGTGACACAGCACCTCAAACAAGGCAATATCTCCTACTCCTTTCAAAATACACAGTGTGTGTGTGTGTGTGTGTGTGTGTGTGTGTGTGTGTGTGTGTGTGCGCGTGCGCGCGCGTGTTTGTGTGTATGTGTTGGAAATCATAATTATTATGGAAATCAAGACTGAGAAATTGTGAAATGGTTCAGGTTCATTCTAAGAACTCAAGTACTACTAAAGTTGCCACAATTTTTGATATAGTACAAGATGAACAAAAAGAAAGACAGAAGGGCACTTTCAGATTTCAAACAGATCTAGTTAAAGGCAATGGGATTAAGTCCAGAGAGGAAAGGTAATGAGGACCCAATCATTCGATGGGGGATGAGGAAGGATAAAGATTTGAAAGGAAAAACCTCAGACATCCAGATACTGGGAATTGTTAGTGAGACTCTAGTACAGAAATTATCCAGTCTTTCAGAAGGGAAGCCTTCTAGGCTCTGCCATGTCTAGTCACTGCTTGGGAGCAGCCCTTTGGGAGCAGGATTTCTGGTATTGGCATGGTAATCTCTGGATGTGGAAACTAAGGCAGTCTGTCAATTATATGATCTGTAGCCTAAGACCCAAGACACACATTTTGATAATCATTACAATCCATCCTAATTCTCCACTCCCATAGTGAAAAGCAGCTCTTACAATGTTATTTTTCTCTTTGGGAAACCTTCCAAAGAGAAGTCAGGAGTAAGAATTAGATCCTTTGCTGTACAAATTAATTTTAGTGTGACATAGCAATCTTATCTTCCTCCTTGGGTTTAAATTTCTTAAATTTCCTCCACTATCAACATTGCCCAGGCAGTTTTCGGTGGCTTGTCTGATGGTGTGAAGTAAAACTTCACTCAGCAGAGTCTGAACATTTGACACTCATATTCTTCACAGGCTTGGATGACAGGTCTTTTCTGTGCACACTTAACACCTGTAAGGTGATGCTAGGAAGCCACAAGCACAGCAGACCATCTCTGTTGTAATATTCTTGCCATACTTTACTACAAACATTTTTATTACCACATACCACTCAGGGAATATAACATTGTGATGTACATTAGCTCTTCTTTACTCCTGTAGATTAATATACATTGTGTGTATCTATCAGATTCAGTCATTAAACAGAACTGTCAAAATAGCACCTCCGTTGGGAACGGAACTGCCAACCAAGCAGAATCTGAAATGAACGCCTCAGTGCCTTGTGGGAGTGACAGACATGACAACAGGGCTTCTGCTCTTTAATTCCAATATTTACTCAAATTTTATATCGGCCTAGAGTAATTGGATTCCATTTTCAAATTTTCACTTTCCATGTCAGAGTTTTAAACAATTAGTTTCAGATTACAGAGTAATTATTTCACCATAATCACTAGAAATGCAACAGTTTGATTCAGGTCTACTCAAGCTACTAGGCTATTGAATGAGAATAAATTTATTTATTTTTGAATTTAATAGTAAAATGTTTTGATAATTCCTCTTGAATTTGTAACTAATAAGTGTTATGAGCAGGAATGTAATGCCATCTACTTGCTACTTTGGAAAATTACGTTGAAAGATATCCTCAAAATTCATTATTGACAGTTCAGACTTGTTCCCCCAATATTTTCATGAATCATACTGCTCATATGCCAATACATCTTTAGAACTGTATAGTATCAAATATCGTTTTATGACAATGGAAAATGCAGAAGTTCCAAAACTTTAGGCCTTAGGAGTCAAATTCTTTGACTCTTAAGAATCAAAACTCACAGACATAAACTCAAATTCAATGTTATATATATATATATATATATATATATATATATTTATGATAACTGAGTCCTTTCTGTTTATTAAAGATATTCATCTTAGAAATCTTTAAAGAAAATGTTATTGCTTAAACTAAGTTTAAGAAAAATGTGGATTTGACTAAAGTTATACCAGTTTCTTATTCAGTTATATTACTTGGTTTTTGACCATGTAACACAAACCTAGACTTATCCAGGAAAAGGGAATCTTAACTGAGAAATTGCCTTGGTAATATTTGCTTTTAATCAATGACTGCTGTGGAAGTGCCAGCTCACTGTGGGTAGTGCCATCCGTGGGCTGTAGTACTTAACGATATAAGACAGCAGGCTGAGCAAGCCATGAGCAAGCCTTTAAGCTGCATTCTTACATGGCCTCTGCTTAAGTCTCTACCCCTGGGCTCCTGCCTTCAATTTCTGCCATGCTGATTTTGATGATTGTCTGTGATGTGGCACAATTCTTAATCCTAAAGATGGAAGGAGAAAGACCATCAACCCAAATCATCATGGCCAAATTAATTAAAGCAAGCAATTTTGTTTGTGTATACTGTCTGCCTTCCTCTAAGGTAACATTCAAGAGGTCAGCCTTGGATGTGAGGAAGACAAGGCTTTTATAGCTCAGAGTTAGGTTTCCAAATTGGGGATTTGGAGGGCACAATAGGTGGGGTTACAGAGCAGAACATAAGCAGAGCAAGTTAGTCCCTTCTATAACTAATGCTTGGTTGCATGATGGACATAACAAGGTAGTCATAACAACAGGTAATCATAAGAAGGTAGTCATAGGTGGCCATACAACCTTTTGAAACAAAGATAGATTTGCAAGATGGTTATAAACGCTTTTTGAAAGATATGATTGCCATTCCTCAAACAGACAGTACAGAACCATTTGTAGTTAAGGTGGGTCATAACCCAATTCCTTGAGAAAGAGCAGTTTAATCGTAAACTGGAATTAACCAAGTTTGTCTTTACTATAAGATGGCTTTTAAGCCTAAGATGTAGGTAGGCTGGTTTCTTTACTACAAGCTGAAATAAACTCTATTCTGCCAAGTTTGTTTGGTCATGGTATTTTATAACAAGTGTAGAAACCCTCACTAAGATATTAGTCTCAAAGAACTCATTGATAAAATTAATTTTCAGACGTCAAAAGGGTGTTGGGGAGAACGTATAGTGGGGAAAGGAAGTATTCGCTGTAGAAACATAAGGACCTGAGCCTGATCCCCAGAAACACCCCCTCCTCAAAAAAAGGTCTCATACAGTACCTGCAAGGCAGCTCAGTGGTATGGCGTTTGCTACACAAGCATGATGACTTGAGATGGACCCCAGAGACCTGTGGTTGAAAGAGAGGACACATAAAAGTGGTCCACTGACCTCTACAGTTGCACCATGACATGTGTTTACTGACACCCACACACACCCCTCCACACTCCTATTAAACACACACATACACACACACACACACACACACACACACACACACACACACACACACGTACATGCCTGCACAGGTACCCACATGAACACAGAAACATGTAGATCAGCAAAAATAAATAAAAAGAATGAATAATGTAACATAAAAAGACTATTCTGACTATTCTTTATATACTTTTTAACTTCCATTTTTTTATAAGACTTTAATAATACAATTTCTTCCAGTTGTTCAGCATTTTACATTCTAAACTAACATTCTTATTTCTTATGTTCCACAATAAGGTTGCTTCAAATATCAAGCTTTGATTTCCTTTACAAAACTTTTGAAGTTTTAGTGCTCTATAGACTATGTAAATTATGAGGAGAAGAATATTGGAAGGAATATACAAAAATAAGAATAATAAAAACTCTATTCAGTTTCAACATCTTACTTAAAACTTGAAAATAAAACCAATCTTCCTTAACTGTGCCTGGTCTTAAAGGTAAGTGTGAGAACATAATGCACTTGACCAAGTTCTGTAAATCATTATTAGTAACTAATATTCTGTGTGGTCTTCTCATGTCTTAGCAACCCAATTATTGTTGTTGTTTTGCTTTTCCACTTACTTTTTATTCCAATATTCCTTTGCTTCTGATTTTTTAGAATTGAGTGGTTTTCTAATTCAGACAATTTTAGCATCAACCTTTTTGTTATTATATAAAAACCTGAATGCTATATATAGATACACTTCTCTATAAGTAATTGGTCAGGAAGGCCCCAAAGTCCACTGAAAATTGAAATCCATCCCAATTCTATAGTGTTGAACTTCACATCACATTGCATTTCTGGGAGAAGGTGATATAATCTTGAAGAACTCCAATGAGAATGCATATACAAATAATCCAGAACAATAACTCATCTTGGGCACTCAACTAGATCCACTTGAGATATAAAATATAGGATTGGGGGACACATCTGAAATTGAAGTAAAGTTGGTTCATAAAACAAAGTTCATAATTTTAAAAAAGTTGCAAGTATCCTCCCTAATAAGAGGAATTGAGCTCAGAAGGAAGAAAGCAAAACTAGTAATTGGCTTGGGATACTGCCTTGTTATAGTTTTCTTGCTGAGTATGTACAAGGCCCTGGGTTGGATGCTGAATTATATATCTCTCAACTAAAATTCCAACTTGTAGTTTTCAAGCAGTAGAAGAGAATGACACTTTCAGGCACATTTCAATGTAATTAGAACAAAAGATGAAAATATAAAATTGCATTTTACAAAATTTTAAAGCTAATGACACTATTTTTTTTAATTTCTTCTAGAAGAAGCTCAAATTGTTGTTCAGTCTGAATCTTAAAAAGGAAATCTTAAATTTGGACAAAAAGAGCCATTTATATCTATTGGTTCAAAGGTCTTTTAAAAGACATTCAAGCAGTAGTGACCAATGACATTAATATAACTCCCAGGATTATAAAATGACAGAATCTTTATTCAGAATCCAAAACAAAAATAAAATCTAAAAGTATTATAAAACAATTGAAGAAAAATTTTAGTCAAACAGATTCTGTGAAAATTGACATGATTCTTGACCTACTATAGAATTTTTTGAAAGTAATATATCCAACAATGGATAGACTATTACAGGCAAATGTTTGCCATAACTTTTATAGAATAGAGACTGCTGCTAAGTGGATGGTATTCATAAGGTAATCAGTTTTTAATTGCTTGGCTTTCAATTCAAGGAGTCTTCATTGATGTTTTGGCATGCAAAGGCATGTTCAGTGAAGTGAGTTATTGGCCTTCATTGATTGCATTACAAATGTCTCTGGTGCACTGTGTCATCCAAGCTGTTCCCACTTACTTATAAGACATGTTAAAACTGATTCACATGCAGGACATGGCCAGAAAAGAACAATTCATCTTTTCTTAGAAACATCGGAGGCTTTAGAACAAATACCAGTATTTACTAGTATTTTTACTAAGACAAGCCTTCTATGAGTTACATTTGAGCTTGAAAGCTTTGACACAGAAAACGTGCACCGTTCTGAATATCAGGCAACCTGTTGAGGTAAATTTCAGTGGTCTTCTTTGAGTACCATCAATCACATCTTTAACTTGCCTTCATCATTCTCAAGAATCTTGTGCAGTTACAAATTGTGAATGTTTCTAAGATATAACAGACACTGTGAGTGCTTCTTAAAGTATGTGACATTTGCAAGGGCAAGTTGGCCATGACTTTGTCCCCTAATGTGTTTGCATTATTCCCCAGATGTTTCTTTTTCTTATACAGGGCCTCCCAATCTAGCCTTCGCTGGCCTTTAAATCTCTGTGTAGGCAAGGCTGCTCTTGAACTCACAGAGATTTTTCCTTCCTCTACCACCATATACGATTAGAATATTATTTTTGTCTTTTAAGTGTTTCTAAGAAAGAAAACATCTGTTTTTGTAAATCACATCAATTTTTAAAAATATTTAAATATGGAACTGTATACACAAATTATAAATCAGTACTCTTTCTCTCCAATTAGAAAAATACCCACAATCAAATAAATAGTAATTTTAATTAATATGAAAGACTGGCCAAAAATGTATTTTATAAAGTACCCATTAATGTGATACTCGTTTTTTTTTTCTCAAGACAAGTTTCCTCTGTGTAGTTTTGGTGCCTGTCCTGGATCTCACTCTGTAGACCAGGCTGTCCTCAAACTCACAGAAATCCACCTGGCTCTGCTTCCTGAGTGCTGGGATTAAAGGCATGCACCACTTCTACTCATTATTTTAATTTTTGGCTATCAAATAAAGTTGATCAACTTGATACTCATACAGATATAATATTTATTGAATATTTTTAGTGCATAAATCAAAATTAGCATACTCTTTTAACTCAAAAGAATAAAAGGCTTCAAATGACTTCCCATACACACACACACACACACACACACACACACACACACACACACACAAACACACACGTATATATATTCTCCCTTTTCTTTGAAGAAATAAAATAGATCAATTTTGAGCTTCATATATGATAACCAGAAGATGACTGATATCTGAAAACCTTATTTAGTATATAGAGTATACATATCACACTAGGAGACTATATTTGCCTAATAAAATCCAAATTCCCCATAAAGTAAATATAGAATTTAACTTCAGCCATGTTTCAATGTTTCACCTGCACAATCATATAGCTCATGTAATTATACAACTCCATACTTTAGTTATAAAGGTTTTTTTTCCTTCAAAATAATCCCTATTGTCTTATACACTTGATAAGCTTATAAGTACTTTACATTATTACTTCATTATTTCTCCCATATGAGATAAAAATAATTTTTCCTTTTGAAAATATTCACAAATATCTCTTATAATATTTGTTTATTTTTTAGTGTATTTTAATTAAAATATTTCTCCCTTCTCTTTCCTCATTTTGAACACTTCCATATACCCCTCTCCTTTCTCCTTCAGTTTCATGGCCTCTTTTTTCATAAATTGTTCTTGCATGCATATATGTTATTGACATATACATATGTTTTCCTAAATGTAGTTTTTGAGTCCACATAACATTACTTGTGTGTATGTTTTCAGGGCTGACCCTTTGACAATGGATAAATAATTGGTGTGTTCTTCCCTGAGGAGATCCACATCTCCTGCTCCCAGATATACTCAGTTGCTGTAGTTATTTGTGTAGAGTTGAAGCTTCATTAGCTTTACCCTATGCAGATTGCTATGTTCATTGTCATCTTCCTTGTTCAGCTCACATTTGGGCAGTCATGGTGGTGAGTATTTAAGTGTATAGCTTCTCATGTTACAAGAAGACATAATCTCACAGTAAACTCCCTGATGCTCTGGCTTTTATCATTTTTTCATCCCTTCATTTGCAATGTTCTCTGAGCCTTCGGTATGGGAGTATATTGTAAATATATCCACTGGGTCTTGACTCCACAACTCTTCATATTGATTTGTTGTGGTTTTCTACAGTGGTCTCTATCTGTGGCAAAAAGAAGATTCCTTAATGAGGGATGAAGACTACACTTACCTGTGTGTATAAAAACTAACGTTTTTATATTGTAGTTAGAGGTTCTGTTTGTTTAGTAATTTGATGGTTGTAGTTTCTCCTCCAATAACCCCAATTTCACTAGCATTGATCAGTTAGGTAGTTTTCTAGTACTAAACATGATATCTTTCTTGTTGAGCAGGTCTTGAGTCCTATTAAAGAGCCAAGGGATACTCTCAAGATTTGTTCCCCTATTGAGCCTCTGTGGTTTTCATACCAAGCTGGTCATTGTTGTGGTTTAGAGGCATCATTGATGGGTGAGACTATTGGTTGCCTCTCTCCTTTGGAAGCTTGCATGCCACCTTCTCATACCATTAAACTTAGTCCTCAGGGAAAGGGCTTTCAGGTCAGTTTCTGCTCAGGGGTCCTTGAGCCCTGTTTTTGAAGTTCATGATGTCTTCAGCAATAGTGACTTTCCTTCCCATCCTGGGGGTTAAACAGAACAACAGCAATAAGCTGTATGTTTTGAGTATCTCTTAGAAAGCCCTGGCCAACAGCTCAGAAGAGGGCTTCTCGTGTCTGGTATTGGGTGGTTTTTTTGTTAAGTGTTTTTTGGCTCTTTTCTATTTGGAGTGAGTGTCGTCAGCCCTGATGGGAAAAGTTCATTAAAACTATATATGTATATTTATACACTGAAACATGTGTATTAGTTTCTTTTTTTAAAAACATGAGTTTAACTAAATCATACCATTATACTATAACACCAATTGTATGTGCTTCTTTTCTACTGTTATATCTAAATCCCCTGATTGTATATAAGTAGTTGGTCATCAACTTAGAATGAAGGCAATATATTTTCAGATAACAAATAAGTTTAGGAGATTTAAATTAATCTGGGAGTATGTCACTTACCCACCTGCATTTCTCTGAAAGGTAAGTTCTTACTATAAAAACAGCTTAGAAATAAAATCAATTTGAGTAAGTGGCTAAAAACATAATTACACAGAGTATTTGTTGATTACAAAGGCAAATAACAAGTGATCCTGCAGGGAGAAGCATGAGGTACTAGTTATTAATCAGTATGATATTCTACAGAGAAAAGTCAAAAGATGATCATTAGTTTAAATTTTAAATAACATAGATTTATTGATCAAGTACAGAGGCAAGTTTCAACAGCTGAGATAATGAAAAAGTTTAATGAATTCTTGTGTGAATATATCACATTTGCTAAGGTGCATTTTCCCCTCAGATTAAAAACTGCCTTTAATCATTCTACAGTAGACTTGCTAAAGTTCTAAGCTGATTAAATAGTAATGGTGTGATATATCTCAAAGCACTACACCAAAAAAAATGGGAAAAAATGCAGAAGTAATGGCTAAAAGTATATGAGTTGTGGTCACCTTAATATTTTTTGTTTTTTTTTAAACTTAATACTTGAGTTCTTGATAGTAACTTCTCTAATGACAGAAAGATGATTTCAGTAATTATCTGAAAAATAACTTCTCTCTAAAGAATAGAAAATCCTGCTAAATTTTAATTTTTCTCATGGATTTTGTACTCCAGGTATGATTTGTCTATTTAGAATTTATAACACTAATATATCAGTACCT
Organism: Peromyscus melanophrys; assembly: GCA_902168415.1. NCBI lineage: Eukaryota > Metazoa > Chordata > Mammalia > Rodentia > Cricetidae > Peromyscus > Peromyscus melanophrys. The sequence goes on along the minus strand of CABHPR010152703.1, from coordinate 38,311 downwards.
AAGAGTTCCTTTAGGCACTAATAAAATGTAGATTTCTGGACTTGCTGACTGATCAGGTGATTCAGTACATTTGGATTGGGCCCAGAAATCTTCTTCATGGGTGATTCTAATATTAGATCAGAGAAAATAGGTTAAATGTCTCCTAAGAACAGACATCAGTTTCTACATACTTCTGAGAGTACTCCAGTGATTCAAATGAGGTTTAACTTGCTAATGGGAAATGGATTTGATATCACCTGTACTTTATAGTTAAATGTGATTCATTTTTCAGAATACTTAAAAAGTTGATAAAAATAGCAATAACATGAAAAAATAGCTCCCCAAATGTCTTCTGCTGCCTCTGTTCTCCCAGTGGTAACTGATTCTGGACTTCTGGCAGTTTAAGAGACACAGTGTCTCCAGATGTCAAATCAACATTTATAGTGAAAAGATAAGAGTTCAATTTCTAGAAGATTCCAGCTATAAACTGATAAATGGTGTAGAAACTTAGGAAGGATAAACTGTATTGTAAGAACATGGTGTTAATTCTAGGAAATATAATGAACAGTTTTGGACATTTCAAGTGACTTTTCCTGTATCAAATGGCTAATAAGTAATGGAGAAGCTAGGGTGAAGAGGGTGTGTACAGTATTTGTTTGCTATTATAACTAAAACAAAAACACATTTCTGACTGTAGATCATGTTTCACAATGATTCCTTTCATTCAAATTATTTTGAGTTTGAAAAAGAGAATATAATCTGATATGACAAAGCACTTTATTATAAATTTCTCCATAAACTGACAATAAACTTGCTTATAAGTAGTTTTGTTCATTCCCTTATTTTGCTGGACATGGATTTAGTTGTACACTGTGAACAATTAACACATTACAGGTGCAATATTTTTCTCATTGGCATTCACCAAGTTCTACACCAGTCTGGTCATTAACAAACTCCTAATGGGATGGTATTTGACAGGCAGTCTCTTGCTCTCACAGTATTGAGACTGTAACCAATGACATAGTTCCTTCAGTTAATCACTGAACACCTCTGCAAAGACTTACTATGTTTGCTCTGCTTCAAACTGGTCTCTAAGTTTGGTGTGGATGGATGCTTGGTTCTTCACTGTGTATCTTCCGTATCATTGCTTCTGAAAAATCAAGGAACTATACTTAACTTGGCTTCAGTTGTATGAAGTGCTTCTTCCAAAACCAAGACTGTGTATTCTCTTCCTATAAGCTACTCAAACTGCCTGAGTAGTCTTCACATAGCACCCTCAGAATATTTGATTTGAGGATAGGAACCCACACACAGTTTCTGAGACACAGGCTGCTAATAAGTAATGGAGAAGCTAGGGTAGGTAGGTAGACATATTTCTATGTCTACCACTATTTTTCTACATGTGTCTCCTCTTTTACATGAGTCTACTCAAACAAGCCAGTCATTCATTTACTTTCACCATTAAATGCTTATTAAGTTCTGGGATAAGGAAACATCTGAAGAAAATGAACATCACATCATGTCATTATTCTGTTATGTCAGTAGAATATTCAGAAATGGATTAAGAATGAACGATGCAATGAGGTGCTGCCTGTCTAGTATCTAATATAGAATTCCCTTAGTTTCACTGGGAACTTAAAAATGCTAGTTCATTTTCTTTATTCCTATACTATCAATCTCTTTAAATAGTTGCCTCCTATTTTAGTTACTACACCGAATAGCAGAGGTTCCAGGGAATCCTTACCGCAACTTAGAGTTCTGAACATGTATGACGTGAAGATTAACTTTCTCATAGTCCTACATGGTGACAGAACTGTTTGTAAGGAAACTTTTGTGGTATTTTACCACAAAATCTGGAGAAAAATAATGAATCAGTGTGGGATGACTCATCCCTAACGGGCTTGTAGGTCAGACGGCCCAAACAAGTAAAAAGATACTTTCAGAGAGCCAGCCTGGGTCTACCTGATGGTCTTAGCAACAGCAGCTGAAACATGATCTGGAGATGACCTGGACCAATGAGAGGCAGCCATGTCACACCAGCTGATGCATATTCATCAGACCTCCCCCCAGGATGGGGTGGAGGGTATATAAGGCTTGCCTCTTCCTGAATAAACTGAGCTTGTTGTTTTGACAGTCTCCCGGAGTCTGTGTGGTTTGACTCTGCGCCTTCTTGGCCCCCACCCCCAAAGGGAACAACAGCAAGAACCCTGCTACAAATCAGTAATATAATGCAATAATGATGTAAGTAAGACTGCTGAAATGCTAATAAATTGAATGGTAACCAAGTGGTTAACATTTTTAAGTATTACTACATTATAAATGGATTATTTCACAAATGGTGTTAGAGTCCTCATGTTCCCACCACTTACAAAATTCCCACATCTGAACACTAATGGATTGAGAATCAAACCTGCAATTCATATTACTTTGGGTAAACCTTTAACATCTGAATCTAGTATTTGGACAAGAAGATCTCATCAAGTTCGAACATACAGTGGTTCTCACGAGGTAAGCTCAATAGCTGATAAAAATGTTGGGGATGTAGCACAGTTGATAGAGTGATTACAGAGCATGTGTGAAGCCCTGGATTCAGTCCCAAGTGTCGTGTGTTGATATATATCTGCATTCCCAGTGTTTAGGACCTAGAAAGAGGATGATTAGAAATCCAAGGTTATCTTAAGCTACAAAGTGTGAGGTCAGACAGGGCTACCCAGTCCTCTGACTCAAAAAGACAGGGACTGGGGTGAATATGTTTAAAATACATTGAATGACATTATTAGTAAACACACTGTTTAAAAATAAATTAAATAATTGATACCACCATATATATTAATTTAGAATATTAACTAATAATATAATCTGAATATATTCATATTTGTATTACATATACATATTTATATGTAAAATAGTGAGAGCAAAGAGGATAAGAAAGAGGAGAGAGATTGTTACTTTATCCCTTTGTCTTGTTTATGAGAGATCCTTTGAAAGTATGAAATCTATGGAATACACTATTCTCAAGAAAAGACAGAAATTACTCACACCTTCTCCAAGCCTTCACAATCATATCACCCTATCATAACCTCTTCAGTGTTTCTGCTAAATCTGTCCCTGAGTGTCATGAGATCACCTGAGACCGTCATACAGTTCTTCAGCTGTTTTGCTTTCTAGCTTTTGTTCATGATTCTTGGAACTAAGGAATTATAAGTGTATTTATTCTCAAATGCTGTTCAGGATGCAGAGTTTAGAAATAGCTACAATTTAAAGATTTTTAATGGTTCTCCACCAAAACTGGGCATTGTATCCAAAGCAGAAGAGTAAGGCACTCTTTCCTCATTGAGAGATTTCTTGACAGGAGCTCCAGTTTAGGCTCTGCCTGGAGCCAAGCTGTTAAACAGAGACTGATATTTGATATTTTTTATACTCACATTTAATACCTTGATCACACTCTTCTATTTCATCTTTGGGATTTATACTCAGAATTGGAGTCACATCAGTCGCCAACTCTGATTTGGTGTATACGCAGTCGGTCACATAGTGACAAGGAAAGAAAAGAGAGCGGGGGAAAAGAAAAGAAGTATCACCTCAGGTTCCAAATTAAGAATTATTGCTTCAAAGGGACATTTTCATTCTTTTCAAAAGTATTCTTATGATGTGTGTTCATGTGTATTTGTATATATTACAGTGTTCATATAGAAATCTGAACATGGGTTTGGGGATTTAACTCAGTGGTAGAGTGCTTGCCTAGCAAGCGCAATGCCCTGGGTTCGGTCCTCAGCTCCGGGGGAGATAAAAAAAAAAAAAGAAAGAAGAAGAAGAAGAAGAAGAAGAAGAAGAAGAAGAAGAAGAAGAA
>CABHPR010152703.1:0-34472 GCA_902168415.1 Peromyscus melanophrys | reverse complement strand
AAGAAGAAGAAGAAGAAGAAGAAGAAGAAGAAGAAGAAGAAGAAGAAGAAGAAGAAGAAGAAGAAGAAGAAGAAGAAGAAGTCAGAACACAACCTTGGATTGTATTTCTCACTTTGTACTTTGTTTTAGACAAGGTCCCCTGTTTCCCATAGTGTATGCTAGGCTAGCTGGCACGAAAACTTCTGGGGAACTCTCCCTTCTCATGTACTATGTTGCAAGAGGAGTATTGAGGTTGGAAACCTGCACTATTATGTCTAGCTTCATGTGGGCTTCTGAGATCTGAATTCAGTTCATTAGAATTACAAAGCAAGGAGCTTAATCGTTGAGCCATTTTCCCCAGTCCAGAAGGACATTCTTAGTAATCTGGATTAATCATTCATTTATAGTGAGTTATTTTTACTGACATAGTTATTGTCCTCTAATGCTTTTCTATTAAATGTTATTTATATATTTTGGGTGTGTGTGTGTGTGTGTGTGTGTGTGTGTGTGTGTGTGTGTGTATGTGTTTATGTATCTTCATGTATATAGAAGTTAGACACAATTTGAGGGACTTGATTCTCTCCTTCCACTCTGCAGGTTTCAAGAATTCAGCTCTAGTCAAAAGGCTTTGTGGCAAGTGATTTTGCCCACTGAAGTGTTTCATTGGTTATTTGTTCTTTGGACATTAATTTGAGCTAAAATTGTAGTAAGTTTCTCTGAATTTCATTTTTAAAATTATGTAATTGCAAATTAACTCTGATTACCACCATATGTTTCTAAAGATGAGTCAAAAAGTGAGAATCAATCTCTTGATAGAATAATAACTGATTTTTTCTTTTTACAAAAGAGAGGGTCTCTACTGTATTCAATCATGGAACAAAAACAAGAATAAAGGTGCTTCTCTGTGAAGATATTCTCTGGGAAGTACTGAAGGCCTGAAGGCCGGAGAGATGTTTTCAAAACTCACCGATGCATACCTTCAAACAACATAACTACTTGGGACCTGCTGGGAAACAAGGTCTCTGACAAACAAGCCTGGCAGGTGGTCCTGAGAAGCCAAATAGCTGTTTCTGAATGTTATCTTCAAGAAGAATGCAAAAGTAGATGTGGAGTGCCAAACAATAATGTACTCCTCAGCAAAAAGCCACGGAGACTCTTCAGAAAGACACAAAGGATACAGAATGCTGCTTGTCTGTTGACTATTGAACATAATGTCATGTCACAGCAGTCACTCACAGACTGATTATATATATATATATATATATATATATATATATATATATATATATGTACTCAACTGTCATTTTACCAGAGAACAATGATGGGAGAAGAGAGGAATTCACTAATAAATAAAATCAGAAAGCAACACATCTCCAAGGAATGGTTAGAAATTTAAAGGATATGTATGTGAAGATTTTTCCCTGTTTTTCTTGATGAATTGTGTGCTTTAGAAGAAAAGTCAATATCTTCAGCAGTCTAGTGATGTCAAACTCTGCCTCCCATTACTACGTAGGGAAATCTTCTTCATCGGTGATTTATAATGAATATTTTCTAACTTAGACCTGGATTTTCACATTCAGTTAAAAAAATCTGATTATGATATTTGAAGATCACCATCTCTTTTTTCTTTCTTACATTTTTCAACTTTAATAAGTTGTATACTTTGAGCCTTTTGCCAGATGCTAGAAATCTGTCTCAAATCCCCTAGAAAATAGGTCTCAAATTCCCATAGAAAAACATTTTTCAATAACGTGCACAATTCAATTGATGGTCCAATTTTCACACTATCATGTATCACGTTTGTTTAAAAAGTTAATAATTTCATCTCATTGTCCAATTCTTCACGTCTAAGATAGTTTTTCATTATTTTTCCTGAGCAACCAACCATTTAGAGCTTCTTTTCAGAGTTCTGCTTTTCATCTCTTATTCTGTGGATACAATTAAGAATCTCTCACAAACTTACATGTGCTAGAAGGACCACCATGTAAGCATCTCAGGAAGATGTTTGCAGTTCTCCAAGCTAGTGTGAGCTTGCTCCAGTACACTAATCTACAGGACCTGCTCATTGAAAGTACTAAATAGAAAATTAAAGTATAGCCTCCTGGATAAAAAATAGCAAATGCTGTTTGAAATATCAAAATATAATCATAACAATGATAAGAAAAGTTTCAGAAATAACTCCCACTGTACGTATTTAATTGGAAATTTTTCATGATTGTGATTACATAATATAAAAATTGCCTGAAAACTCAAGTCACCACTGTCAATTACTATTGTCCTTTTCTCTATTATATTCCACCCATAAATGTCATTTTCTTTATAGCCACCTTCTGAGATTTTAGTTAAATAAGCCTGCCTGACTCTAAAAATACAAAAATCTCCTTTCAAATGGAGAATTACTTTGATGGCAATTTAATTTTCACAGAGTTATTTCCATTAGAATATAAGTAGTAAAACTTACTGCTTTTGAAAACATGTTCTTAGGGGCTGTAGAAGTGGCTAAGTGCTTAATCATACTTGCTGCTCTCTCGGAGAAACTAAGTTTGATTCTCAGAACACACATGGCAGCTCATAGCTGTCTGTATATCCAGTTCCAGCAGATTTGATGCCTTCTTTTGACCTCCATGGAGATCAGGCATACATGTAGTGCACATGCATAAATGCAGGCAAACATTTGTGTATATAAAATTTAAAATCAACTTTATGAAACCTAAAAAAAATTCTTAAATCAATTATATTAATTTATTACATCTACATCATATTGACAGCCTTTACAAAAAATATAAAGCAAGATAAACCCACTCAAATAACGCAATTTTGTGGAACCTATGTACAATGTTGTCCATGATATATAATTATTTCTAATACTATTACAAATTTGATAAAAAAATTAATATAATACAATTTGTTGAAGTTCTCTAAACAGTAAAACAATGGGACCATTTTCCTTACAATTAAGATTCACTGCACCAGAATTTGTGTTTTACAGAAGACATCACATTAGTTAATCTTTTCTATACAGTTTAAATTATGTGTGGGCATATAAATGAGAAAAGACCTTGAAATACAGAGATATTTTTGTGATATAACATGAAATGATAACTAGCAGCCTGAATAAAATACTAAAGGAAAAGAAGAATATAGTATGTTTTAACACAAAGTTCTGAATAGCACATTTCATGCAATGCTTAGTTAAAAAACCTCATTATTTTATAAGTTATATAAAATATTGATTTAATAGCAATAATGGTGATTTATAAAGAAATTTTAAGTAATATTCTTACAAAACAAAACATTACAAATCCTGTTATATACATGTTATGCACACTCTTCATTATACAATGAACACACATTATTCAAATATATCACTCTGTTCATGCTGACACAGGGTGATTAATGAATGAATATCTCTTTCAGTGTGATCCACATTCTAGTGCTAACATTTACCAAGTTACTAGATGAAAACATGTTTAATTTATCTACACTTTGTTTTCTATATATAAAATGTGGAAGGAAGGTAACTTATCACACATTTCTTATGATGGAGTAAAAGGATCATAACACCTAATATGAATTAGGCCAATACACAACAAAAACTCATTATAAATATTTTTAATTATAGTCTACATAAATGATTTCACTTATATAGCTTTGTTACTTTAGGACATAAGAATGAACTTAATAGTTTATAAAAATATAACTTAACCTCCAAGAAAGCAATTAAATTTGATTAATTATAGCCCCAGTATAGATTTTATCTTACATCCAGATTGATCATAGTGTAAAACTCATGAGTTTTGCTAATAGGAAATATTGCTTCACAATTAATATATTACTTACTAAATAAAAGTCAGCCACCACAACCATATCTTAGGAATGTTCCTGGGGTCTACACTCCCACTCAAGTACATACTCAGACATGGTGAAGACATAAGCAATGTACTGTAGAAATAGAGAAAAATTCTGGAACTGTGAAATTCATGTGGTTTCATGCAGTGACCTCTACATGATTGCTTTGGACTGCTATGATACAATGAAATAAACTAGATAGCTTTAAAAAAAAAAAAAAAAAAAAAAAAAAAAAAGAAAAAAAGAAAAAAAGAAAGAAAGAAAGAAAGAAAGAAAGAAAGAAAGAAAAAACAGAAATTGCACATGTTCCAGGAGACCAGAAGGTACATGCTCCAAGCCTGGGGATATTTGCTGTCTGATGAAGCCTCAGTTTCTGGTTCAAGAACTCTTCTTTGATAGTCCTTAAGTGGAAGAGTAGCTAATACAGATCCCTGAGCTTTCTTTTTCATGTACAGGGCCCTTTCCTCATTAGTAATCACTTCCTAAGTCTTACCTCTTCCACCATTTTTCCAAGGCACGCTTATGTTTTGAACTTTCAATCCAGACATGAAAAAGAAATAAGTGTGAAACACCATATATACATAAAAGGGTGATTCTAGAAATCAGTCTTATCTCACTAAATCCTCTCAGTCATAGCATGGAATGATAAAGCAGTCAGAGGACATAGGCAAGAAGTTTGTGTAGATAATTCTTGAAAGATATTAGAGGCAGGGGCTCTGAGGAGGTCATGACATCCACCTCCGCACATCAAACACCCTACCAGAGAACAAATGGTGCAGCAATCAAAGGAATTCTTACTCCTCCCTCAGAAGATTCATGCCTTTGTGATCTTTTTTTTTTCAGATTTAGAAAAATTCCTGAATGAGAAGACTACATGGATTGTTGTCTGAACCTATTCCCACACCAGGCATACTCCTTGTTTCAGGATGGGATACTTTCAAAGATTATCAGTGAAAGGCATGATGCTAAATTTTCTATGAGCTTGAAGTGGGTCAGTGAAAAAAAATTTATATACTCCTCAAGGTGTTCGTATACCTGTTGAAGAGAATGACTAACCAAAGCAAAAGATGTACGTGTGATACAAAGAAGACATGCAAGGGATATGAAGGGACTCAAAAGACCTGCTGGTGCAGAGTGCACTGATCATCCACAGGAATTAGAATTCAAATTCTGTAATTATCTATCACAAAAGTCACATCAGTAGATTTTTCATGCCACTACCTCTGGCTGCCAGCAGCACATTCCACATCCACCTTACATCTTTCAAGCTAGGCATTGGGACTACAAGGAGGAGGGGGCACAATGTCAGTCAGCATGAGGAAGAAGCAGAATAAATCTTACAATAGACACAGACTAATTTTTGAATCATAAAACTAAGACAGGATTTGACACAAATAGACCAGAGCAAATAGAGGAACGTCTTAAGATTCCTCTTAAAATTTTATTGAAAAGAAACATGAACACACAGAAAAAATAGTATATTTCCATAATAATCATGACCATGAAAAATGTTTCTGATATACGATTTAATTTTTAAATGACTATTATGTATCATGATATTTATCAAAGCCCACTGCCACTGTATGATTTCCCTTTTAAAATGTATAATTCAGTATAATATTGCAAAAGAATTTTTGTCCAGGAATCTAGAAACAATGACAATAAATCATGAAGATGTTTCTATTTTCCAAGTGTAAAACATGTTTGCATAGTTTTACTGTTTGTAAAACAGGTTAAATCACATAAGTTCACTAACTGCTTCTATAATAAATTTTCTAATTCAGAATGAAACTTTAAATATGACATTGATGTATTGTTTTCCTTTCTCTTACAACAACAAGACAGTTCATCTGTTTTGAATTCATATAACACTTAAAATTTTACAGTCTTATTAGTTCATCTTTGTGTCCAAATGTGGATTACTTTTTTTCTATCCATCTTTAAACGCTATCTTTCCATATGGAAATGGAAAGCATTGAACTAGAATTTATTGTGTAATTTATCAAATGTTACTGTTTAAGATTAAATGCACATTAATACATTTAAGAAGATAAAAAATATTAGCAGAGAGGTGCTGTGGGATGGTCTGTATGTCAAACATGTTGCTTATTGGTCAATGAATAAAACACTGATTGGCCAGTGGTCAGGCAGGAAGAAGTAAAGGCGGGACAAGGAGGAGAGAATTCTGGGAAGTGGAAGGCTGAGGAGACACTGCCAGCCGCCACCATGACAAACAGCATGTGAAGATGTCGGTAAGCCACAAGCCATGTGGCAAGGTATAGATTTATAGAAATGGATTAATTTAAGATATAAGAACAGTTAGCAAGAAACCTGCCACGGCCATACAGTTTGTAAGCAGTATAAGTCTCTGTGTTTACTTGGTTGGGTCTGAGCGGCTGTGGGACTGGCGGGTGAGAGAGATTTGTCCTGACTGTGGGCCCGGTAGGAAAACTCTAGCTACAGAAAGGATCATTCAAATATGCATGATTTAATTAGGTGATGATAATGATGACCATTATTTTTGAGTCTTTTTTTTAACACAAGTTTTTACTCTGTAGCTGGATTGGCCTGCAAAGTTGTTGCAATCCTCTTGCCTTGCCCCCCTCCCCAAGTGTTGAGTTATAGGCTTAAGTCATAAGAACACCTTTAAAATATTTTTAAAAAGTAAATATCCAGAACAAAATAGGTTATTTTGGCTCACACTAATAGCCATGGTACATAAAATTTCTGTTTAACTTAACTATATGCTTATATTTTCCTACAAGTGTGATTACTCCTAATGATAATCATTTCTCTATAAATAACATGGAATTACCTTTTGGAAAGTTATGATTCTATGGAATGTCATGGCACAAAATGGCAGAAATGGCCTATAGCTGTCCAGAGTTATTTTATAGACTATAAACTATTTACTAGTATATTTAACCTCCTCAGAAATTAAGTTCGCTAACCAATTTTACATGTAATATTTGATTATATTGGCCAAGATAAGTTGTTAGGACAGGTTTTTCCAAAATATTGATATAAGAATACAAAAAAAGAACTGGTTAAGATTGTTGTTTACTTTAAGAAATCTTTATTCCATTTATATTTTCTAATTTTTGAAAGTTTTTGTTTAAGGATTAATTTCCATTCTCATGGATTGAGAAGATACACTTAACTAAATCAATAATAGCAACATCTCACAATTGATTTCTATTAGCTATTCTTTCCTCTCTACTCATTTGAAAGCTGCTTTTGTATTGTGAATAAATACTGTCTAGAAAGAACTTACACAGAACAGGTCACGTGGATACATGACTTCAGAGGGCTCACCATGATATTTGGCAATGTATTTCTGTACTAGCTGAAAAATAGCATATAACTGTGTATGGCACAATGCAGAAAGGAGGGTCTTCATCTCATGACACACAGAAAGCAAGAACAAAAACTCAGAGGCAGAACAAGATACATCCATCAATTGAACAACTTTATCCAAACAGTGCCCCTGCAATGTACTGCAGCCACTCAGTAGTCTATTCAAAATTTACATCTGTCAGTGCACTAATTCCATCTCTGCAAAATGCAGATTCTTTGTGATTCAATCACGTTCCATTCGGCCCATTTAGCTGACAACCAAGCACCATAGACGTTGCAACATCAGACATTTCATACTCAAACTATCACTATACTTCACATTTTCCATTTTTTAAACTAGCTTTTCAACTTTGGGCTCACAATTTGGCATCATAAGGAATATATTGCATTAGGCATAGATTATGTTGTTTTCTTATAAAATGTGCTTTGTGTAGTTATTTGGTTATTGCTGTTCTTCCAGCAGATAATTAACAGGAATCTTCTTCTCCTCCATTTCTCTTGTGACGTGATTACTTGCATTTCATACATGTTCTTGCTGATAGTTTTGTCTCATCCTACCCGTAGTTGTCTTCCTTTTGTGATTTTTGTCTCTAAATTTCCTATTTCTTTCCTATCTGTGTCCTCTGTCCTTTGACATGTCTAGGTAATAAAACTCAGCTTTCTACTACCAAAGATGCTTACAGATTCACAAATGAACAGGTAAACAAAGAGCCACCTCGCTAGACTTACACAATGAATTCCTCAAGGGTGGATGTTTGTTTTTGTTTTGGTTTGGTTTGACTGTTCAGCAGGGAGGAAACTTTACAGTTTTCTTCTAAACATCATAAGTTATGGATCAATGGAGAATTTTGGTATGCATAAATTTTAATTCTCATCGTTTAAATTGTTGCTAAGTAACAGCTCTTCTTTTCATAGTTCAAGCTTTTTTATATCTCTAAATGCTGCTCACTGCCACATTAAATGTGTCAAGCTTTGGTTCCATAGAGAATTTCAGGGTAACATCTGAATGAAGATAGTGGTCATGTACAAATTCTGCATTATCCTTTATCAGTCCTTCAATGTGACCGCCAGCTTTCTGTCTGCTTTTGGATATTTTCAAATAGTTTCCAGCTCCTCTTTGGTATATTTTTTCCTAATTTATTACTTTAATATCTATGTGTGTGTTTTATCAATGTATATACATCCTTGTGTGTGCTTATATGAGTCCTGATGAGATTGCATGTGTACACATGTGTGTGGAGACAAAGTTCAATATTCGGTGTATTATTTTATTTATGTCCACTGAATTTTTTTGGACATGGCTTGTCACTAACTGAAGAGCTCACCAATTGGGCAAGGCTAACTGGCTGGCGGTTCTGAGAGATTCTCTTGTTTTTCCTCTCCAGTGCTAGGACTATGGAAACGTGTCACAATGCCTGGGTTTTTTGTTGTTGTTGTTGTTGTTGTTGTTTGTTTGTTTGTTTTTGTTTTTTCCTTTTGTGGGTGCTAGGGATCGGAATTCATGGTCTCATGCTTGTGCATCAGACACCTTAAAGACTGAATCATCTCTCAGATTTTATATATTACAGAGGATTATTAAGATCATGTTTCATCATTCATCATATAGCCACTCATTATATTTTAGACATGGTTTTATACAGTCATTCTCTCTGTCAGAACATTGAGAGAAAAGTGGAGATGTATCATAGAGTTCTTGCTCAATACATAGAAAAACCCATTGCCATCATCATCCACCAAGTTAACACATTTATCAGAACTGCTGACTTTACATAGTCATATCTCCCTTACACACAGACTGTCATTTACATTTGGTTTCACTCTTGGTGATCTGGATTCTACAAGCTTAGATAATATCCAGCGATGTGCTTCCACCATTATAGTATATTTTCACAATCCAACTAATCCCATATTCTTCCCATCTATCTTTTCCTTCTCTCCTAAAAACCGTTGAATTTCCTCTTGTCTTCACTGGTTTTCTTTCTCACATCCCATAGATTTGGGAATCACTCAGTGTCTGGCACTTTCACATTTTTGTCAATAGCTTATTAATATACGTTTGGGTTATTCCATGTTGTTTGTATTTTATTCCAAATTTCTTTTAGTGCCAAACAGGTGTCCATTACCTGGAAGATCTGCAGTTTATTTATTATCTAGCTCATTGAGAGACTCTCTATTCTTTCTAAATCATGACAAGCGGAGTTGTAACCAAATGTGCTCAGGTTTGTTTTTCATTATATTTCTTATGGACAAGTCCCTTAACTCCAGTGGTAAATATTAAATTATGCCATTAATAAAAGCTTCATAGTAATATCATATTGTATTGGAAAATTTAGAATGTCAGGTTTGTACTCAGGGCCAGAGACATGCCTCATATTTTCTACTTTTGACCATCAAGCAATATCCTGTAGTTTTAGTTCCTAGTTTTAGAATCAGCAGATTATGAGTAGGGACTCCATCTTCACTGACATTGAAGACTACTGTTTCTTTGGTCAGAACAAGCCTTCCTCCTTCACCCATTCTTTTGTGCAACCTCCAATTCCTTGAAGCATTCTTTACCTGGGAACCCACTGGTCAGGCCTGCCTGGGAATCATGTACAAAATCATGTACACATGACAATCATGCCTGGGAATCATGCACACAAGTTAAACTCTCCTTTCTGTCTTCCATTTCCAATCTTAGAATCTCATCAGCAGTTCTTTATCAGACCACATGCAGTGGCTTGTCCTTCTCTGACTCCAAAGGATGGAGATTCCACCATACCTCTTGACACAACCAGCTTTTCTTTGCCCTGTGGACCCTCTGAGGCCTCTTCCTACAGCCCATCCCTGTAACTTTGTGCCAGTTCCCATTACCTGTACACATCTTCTATCCAGGAATCCCATAACAGGAACTCAGAAGCATTCCCTACCAGGCAAAGCACGGGAACTGCATGTTCCTAAGATCCAGAGAAGGGGAAAAAAAAAAAAAAACAAGGGAAAGAATACCCATGCAAGAAGGACAAGAGCTGATATCAACACCTATAATCAAAATAAACCCAAACATAGTTTCCTCAATGCTAGTGCAAAAAAAAAATTGATACTTAAGATAATACAATATACTTCCACTAAAACCTAACAACCATAACAAAGCAGGCCCTGAGAAATGCAATATAGGTGAAGCACAAAACCAGGATTTCAAACTAGTTCTTCTGAAAATTCTCAAGGACTATAAATCCATTAACGTAGTGTAACACAAAACATGGAATGAAATTAGGAAAACAGTTCAAGACGTGAAAGTAGAAATAAAATCACTAAAGCAATTCTACACTGAGGTAAAAGTGGAAATGGAAATCATAGGAACACAAACAACATCCCAGAGGTAAGCCTCTCTAACAGTAAACGAGACAGAGTGGATAATCTCAGACACTGAAGAAAAGGTTACAAAACGGATGCTACAGTCAAGGACAATGTGAAATCAAAAATAATCTACTCACAACACATCTAGGAAGTCTTGGACATGATGAAAGACCAAATAATAAAACCAGGTCAAATACACAGAAAAATATTTTCAACAAAATCACAGAAAATAAGTTCTCTAACATCTGGAAGGAGGTGTACGTAAAGGGAGAATAAACACACAAAATACCAAATAGACTGGTTCAGAGAAGAAATTACCCAGGATGCTTAATAACCAGAACAAAAATGTACCGAATAAAGGAAGAATATTAAAAACTGCAAGGGAAAAAGACCAACTAACGTAAAAAGGCAGACCCATTAGAATAACACCTGACTTCTGAACAGATAACTCTAAAAACATGAAAGGCCCGGAAAGACATTCTAGAAACTCAATCTAATACTTGCAAACCAGATCCCAGAACAAAAATATTATCCACCATGAGCAAGTAGGCTTCATCCCAGCAGTTCAGGAATATTAATTAAATAAACATAAATCAATAAATGTAATCGACTAAACAGACTGAAAGACAAAAACCACATAATCACACTCAAGGCAGAAAAGGTCTTTGAATAAAACCAACATTTTTCCCTTTTTGTTATATTGAGACAGGGTTTCACTTTGTAAACGTCCTGGCTATCCTGTAACTCACTCTGTAGACCAGGCTGACCTCGAACTTAGAGATCTGCCTGCCTCTACCTCTTAAGTTCTGGGATTAAAGGCATGGGACACCACCACCAGGCAATCAAAGAAAGAAAGAAAGAAAGAAAGAAAGAAAGAAAGAAAGAAAGAAAGAAAGAAAGAAAGAAAGAAAAAAAAAAGCAATTTACAGCAAGCCCACAAGCCAATGTAAACCTAAACAGAGAGAAACATATAACAGGACAAAGATGTTCACTCTTTTTATACTTATTCAATATAGTACATGATGTATTCCCTAGTACAAAAGGCAATTGAGGGAAATCAAGGCAATAGAAATTAAAAAGGAAAAAGTCATAGTATTTTTACTTGTCGATGATTTGTTTGTGCACATAAATGACCCTAAAAATTCCACTGTGAAACTTTGACAGGTGATAAATTCTTTAGCTAAGGATTAGGATATAAAGTTAACAGACAGAAATTAGAAGCTTTCATATATCCAAGTGACTAATGGAATGAGAAAGAAAACAGAAAAACTATAATTTTAATAATATTCTCAAAACCTTAAACATCTCAATTAAAGATCAAAATAAACAAGTTAGTGAAAATACTTTCTAATACAAGCATGAAGACATTGATGAAATTAAAGGAGATATCAAAAGACTGAAAGATCTCCCATTGTCATGGGCCAGTAGGATTAATATAGTAGAAATGGCCACCTTATGAAAGGCAATCTTGCAGATTCAGTGCGATCCCCATCAATAGTCACACATTTCTTCAAAGACCTTGAAAGGACAATTTACAGCTTCAGAGGGAAAAAACAAGAGCAAAAACAGAAAACAGGATAGCTTAAATAATCTTCAATAATAAAACAACTTCTGGATGGTATCATCATTTACAGTCTCAAATTGCACTAGTGTGCTATAGTAATAAATGCAGAATGATATTGGCATAAAAACAGAGGCATTGATCGATGGCATAAAATTAGAGTCCCAAACATAACTCCACACACCTATGGATACCCCATTCTTGATTGAGAAGCCAGAAATACACACTGGAAAAAGACACCATTTTCAACAAATGGTGCTAGTCAAACTGGATGGCTGAGCATAGAATAATCCAAGTAGAACTGTATCACCCTTCATAAAATTCCATTTAAAATAGATCAAAGACATCAAAATAAGACCAGGAACACTGAATATGATTGAAGAGAAAGTGGGAAGTAGTCTTGAACCAATTGGAACAGGAAAAGCCTTTTTGAAAAGAACACTGATAGTGCAGGCACTAAGAGCAATTAATAAGTGGTATCTCATGAAACTGAAAAACTACTGGATGGCAAAGGACATCATCATTCAGACAAAGCTGCAACCTAAAGAATGTAAAAAGATTTTATCAACTCCACATCAGCTAGAGGACTAATGCCCAATATATATTAAGAACTCAAAATCCTGGTACATTCAGTTGAGGCAGGACCAAGCCCCTCCCCCTGCTATAAGGCTGTGCAAGCTGTCCCACCATAGGTAATGGACTCCAAAAAGCTAGCTCATGCACCAGGGATAGATTCTGTTCTTACTGCCAGGGGGACATTTAAGCAGACCAAGCAACACAGCTGTCTCATTTATGCAGAGGGCCTACTGCAGTTCCATGGGGGTTCAACAGCTGTTGGTCTAAAGTTCATGAGTTCCTGCTAGCTTGGTTTGGTTGTCTCTGTAGGTTTCCACATCATGATCTTGATGCCCCTTGCTCATATAATCCTTCTTCCCTCTCTTCAGCTAGACTCCTTGAGCTTGGCCTCATGCTTGGCTGTGGAACTCTACATCTGTTTCCATCAATTACTGGATGAAGGCTTTATGATGACAGTTAGGGTTTTCACCAATCTGATTACCAGGGTAAGCCAGTTCAGGAACCCTCTCCACTATTGCTAGTAGTCTAAGCTAAGGTCATCATGGGAGGCCTTACCTTTTCAGAGGAGGGAATGAGGGGTGGGTTGGGAAGAGAAGGCTGGGGGGAAGTGGGAGGAATAAAGAGAGGCAGATCTGTGGTTGGTATGTAAAATGAAAAAAAACTTCTTAGTAAAAAAATAGAATTAAAAAAAAGAACTCAAAATCCTGCATATCAAGTAAACAAGCCAATTAAAAACAGGTACAAAGCTAAACAGAGAATTAAGAAAAGAGGAAACACAAATGGCTGAGAGACACTTAAAAGAAATGTTCAATATTCTTAGTCATCAGGAAAATGCAAATCAAAACTACTCTGAGATTTATTTTATGCCAGTCAGAATGGCCAAGATCAATAAAACAAATTAAAGTTCATACTGGGGAGGATGAGGGATAAGTGTAACAGTTATCCATTGCTGGTGGAAGTACAAACTTGTTCAGCCACTATGGAAATCACTGTTATGGTTCCTCAGGAAGCTGGGAAAATATCTGCCTTATGATCTAACTATACCACTTTTGAAGATATATCCAAAGGACTCCACATTCTCCTACAGACACAATTGCTTAAGCATGTACATAGCTGCCCTATTGATAATAGTCAGAAATTAGAAACATCCTAGATGTTGGTCAGTGAAAAAAAAGATAAAGAAAATGTGGTACATTTGCACAATAAAATATTACTTGTGTATTTAAAAAATGAAATTTTCAGGGAAATGGAGGAAGGTTAAAAAAAAGTCATCCCTACTGATAGGAATACAACCCTGTCCCAGAAATACAAATAAGGTATGTATTCCCTTACATGTGAATGTTAGCTATTAAGTCTTGGATAAACAAGTTACATTTTGTACATAAACAGAGGTTAGATAGAGAGTAGGAAACTGAAGGCAAGGGAACGATTTCCCTAGGAATGAGGAAGTAGAATAGAGTTAATGATAGGTGAGTTGAAGCTGGAATGAGAGGATCATATGGGGAGTGAGAAAGAACGGGAACTAAGGGAGGGAACACAGTGAAGGACAGTCAAAGCTAAGAACCATTGAGGGATTGTATGGAAACCTACTGCATTAGAAGCTTCCTAAAATATATACATATATAAAATAAATCTAAGCAGAATCATCAAATAATGACAGAGACAAAGTCACAACTATACATCTCTCCACACCAAAGAAAACCTCCAGTGTGAGGAGTGAGTTATACAAACCTGAGATGGTGGCCTAAGGGGCCCCATAAAAACCTCCCAAGACCTAAGACTATGGCCAGGATATTGGTTGCTCAACTCAAGATAATCTTAGGACTCTGTTGCTATATGAAATACCTATATAACTGATTAAACACAGAGTTTACCTGGGGCATTCCTAGAAAGTTCACCCCTACTAGCTAGTGTTCATAGTACCAGAAGGGACTTGCCTGCTTCCAGAAGAAAAAGGTAAATAACAACCTACTATGGGATAAGGCTTTTGTACACTGGTTTTATAAAACACTGATTGACCAGTAGACAGGAGGGAAGTGTTGATGGGATAAGCAGACAAAGAGAATTCTGGGAAGAGGAAGGCTGAGTCAAGAGACACCAGTCCACCATCCAGGGAATAGCATGTAATGGCACACAGGTAAAACCATGGAACACGTGGCTACATATAGATTAACAGAAATGGGCTTAGTTTGAGTGTAAGAGCTAGTCAGTAGTAAGCCTGAGCTAATGGCTGAACAGTTTTAATTAATATAAGCCTCTGTGTGTTTACTTGGGTCTGAGTGGCTGTGGACAGGGTGAGACACAGGAAAACTTCAGCTACACCAACCCATCTACAACCTTTTGATGTACAATGGTGATTTTCCTGTAAGATACATTGGTGCTATAGTGGCCCAATAGTTGTGGAAGTAACCAACCACTATATGATTGGATTTAAGGCTGGTTCCAGGAGGAGGAATCTTTGCCTGTCACTACACAGGTGTCCAAGAACATGAGATTATGTAGGCCAAGGACCTGGGGGAACCACATACTACTTTTCTACTAAAGAAACAGTACAATGACTCTTAACAACATTCTGCTTTACTCATTAGTGTCTTGCTAGGTCATCATCAGAGAAGCTTCCTCTTGCAATAAATGAGCATAAATACAGAGATTCACAACCAGACAAAGTGCAGAGTGAGAGGCCTTGGAACATTCAGGACTGAATGGGATTTTCCATCAGTTCCTTTTCCTCAGTGCTTAGGGAATTCTGATGAAGAGGAGACTAAAATATTGTAAGAGCTAGTGGATATGGAAGACATCAAGAAAATAAAAGCCTTCTAGACACAGAGGGCTAATGCAATATAAACTAGGAGAAATTGACAGAATGCAAAGAGCCTGCTTTGGTCTAATCCAGATGAAGTCCCAATGCTGAGATTGAAAGTAGATATAAATTCATGTTCCTAACCCAGAAGCTATATTCAAATGATAACTACTCACAAAGAAAAAAGTAAGTTTCTCCAATGGAGTGTCACTAGACACAAACCACACTTAAGGGCAGGCCCCATGCCTAGAAGTAGATGGCCAACACATAACAAAATCACTGGTATTTTTGAAATTTTTGTCTCATAATACACTCTCTGGGTTTTTATTTTTTTCCATTTAGGTGTTTTGCATATACACATATATGTGTGTGCGTGCAGGCATGTGTGTGTGTGTGTGTGTGTATGTGTGTGTGTGTGTGTGTGTGTGTATTTGATTCTCTATCTTTATGGAATTTCTGTGTATATAAATGTATATATATATATATTTGTATCTATATGTGGGTTTTATGCTTTTTCTTTGCCTTTTTTCTTTTTGTTTTGTCCTATTTGGGGTTTTTGTTTTGTTTTTTATTTTATCTTACTTATTTTTTAATGCATTTTTTTTTCTAGTTAGAGAAAACAGGATGGAATGTGGATTTGGGTAAATGGGAGGTAGGGAAGATCAGGGATGGCTTGGGAAGGGGAAACATAATCAATATATATTATATGGTTAAAAAAACTATTTTCAATAAAAAAGAAGACTGCTGTTATCTGAGTACCTTCCTAATAGCTGCACATGGCCTCCCATCCTATCCCACATTTGTGTTTGGGTTTGTTCATATAATGATCTCAAAAGAGAGGACTGGCATTACCAGGCACTTAGGTTCTTAAATCCAATGCTTTATTGTCTTTGTTTCAAAATAAATTAAGAAGCAGAATTTGATAATAAAAAAGGATATATTTACAATTTTGTCAAAACTGAGGGACCATTGTCCTCCCTATCATGCGTGTGCCCATCTTAATGTGTAAAAGAAACCATGAAGCAAAAGCTAGAACATGTAAAAATTAAGTGTGAGATAAGTTAATAAGTTCATAGACAGAAGAGAAACTGAGCACTATTCTCTGTTGCAGAGTTAGATTTTTAATCGATCTTGTACCAAGGGAAATGAAGATTTTAAGATGACTCATTTTATTGTTTTATCTTGCTTTTGTCTGTGTATTTATATTTTATATGTGTGTGTGCACATCCATAAAAAGGTGATAATTTAACCTGTTTTATCTACTCTTCATTTGATACAGAATTTCCTGTTGTTCATTGCTGATTACTATTTATGAGCTTCCAATAGTTTTGTCTCTGTCTACCATCTCCTAATGGTTTGATAACATTAAAGGTGCTTTTATTACTGTGTCCTACTTCTATCTTGGTTCTATGGCTATGACTCAGGTCATCAGACTTGTGCAGTAAGTACTTTACCAATGGAGACATCTACCCAAGACAAAATACCTGATTTTAAAAGAGAAAATAAGCAAACTTTGTGGGATGTAAGATTCCTACTCATCCTGTGCAAGTAAGAATTCTTTGCAAGTCTATTCCTTTCATAGATAGAAAATTGAAGACAGCAGTAGTTACATTTTGGACACCTGAATCCAGGATTCTTGTTAAACATATTCATTCAGCAAAGAAAGGGTGATAGTCTTATAAGGGAAAGAAAATCCAAATATGTCTCCTATTTATAACACCTCCCACCATATCAGGGGTACAGTCCAAGATTGGTTATATTAACATATACAATTTTCCTTAAAATCTAGGTTCTGGAAAAAGTACACTATTATTTGTATGTGTGTGTGTGTGTGTGTGTGTGTGTGTGTGTGTAGATTTAGGTATTGTTAATTTTAGTAATACAGGCAGCACAAAGAGTTAACTTGGGGAAGCTTAGTTGATTGTGTAAGTCCTTAAGAATTCAGAACATGGCTGGTCATAGTGGTGCATACCTTTAACTCCAGCATTCAGGAGGCACAGGCAGGTGGGATCTCTGTGAGTTCAAGGCCAACCTGGTCCAGAAAGTGAGTTACAGAACAGCCATGGCTGCTACACAGAGAAATCCTGTCTCATAGAATAAAACAACAACAACAAAAACTACTAAAAATAAAATTAAAAAAAAAAAGAACTGAGAACACAAGATTGTTAATCCAGAAAAAAATGCAGAGTCAAACCCACATATCTTTAATGTTGCATAGTAAACAAATAGTTAAAATAAAATAAGATGGTTCTCTATGTTAATCCTCAAATATCTGGAGAAGTTGTAAATACTGAAATGTAAAATTAATATACAGAGTTCCACACAAGTAGAAAAGGGCCTCATGAGATTCTACCACTCTTTGAGTTGCTATTATTTGTTAATGTTTGCTGGAGGAGAGGGAGCCATGTTTCTCAGGGCTATAGGCAATTGTAATTGTCCTTGTGCAAGTAAATAACCTCTCACCCATGGCCATGCAGGCAACCATAATTAAAAAAATGTCTCTCTGTCTCTCTCTTTGTCTGTCTGTCTGTCTCTCTCTCTGTCTCTCTCTGTCTCTCTCTCTCTCTCACACATACACACACACATACACACACACACACACACACACACACACACACACACACACACACACGAGAGAGAGAGAGAGAAAGAGAGAGAGAGAGAGAGAGAAGAAAGTAAGAGGGACATCATTTTGGGAAGAAGAAAGAGTTCAAAGTTCACATATTATCTTCTCTATTTAACAAGAGCTTCTTGGAGGAAATGCTCATGTGGCAAAGGTGACTTTAGTCTTATATTCAGTAAGAATCTCAATATTTAATAAAATAAAGAATTTGAACAATTAGTTTGTATTTAGTTATTTAAATGGTTTGCTCACATATTACTGTTAAGAACTAAACATTTCAAGCATTTCTGGAATCAAAAAACTGTGCTTGGACCAAAACATCCAGTAGTCTTCATTAAACTGCACTATAAACCATACCAAATGCTAATTTTCCTCATTCTGCAAGAGCCTTATGTGAATGGCTAATTATAGATCAGGGAACCTAAAACTCAGTTCAAAGTAGTCACTACTTCATAGAGCTTTTCCACTAAAATGAATGAATTAAATTATTGTGTATTTCACTTCTACCATATTATTATGTAGGGTTTTTAGAGTAATTCTGTGGTCTAAGATTGTAGAGCATTCAGAAGTATTTTTACATTTTCCTGAATATTTTGGAATTTTCTAAGTTTAAGACTTAATTTAAGCCTCAATTACATTGGTTTGCTAATTGTACACAATAAACTGATGAATTTGTATACAAGAGAAAACTGGCCCATTTTGAATGTTTCTCTCCATATAAATACACACATATACATATATATTTTTGTATAAATATTTGTAAGCAAATCTAGATTAGATAAATAATAGAACAAAAGTTTATTAAAGTATCACTAAAAGCTATACATGCCGGGCGGTGGTGGCACACGCCTTTAATCCCAGCACTCGGGAGGCAGAGGCAGGCAGATCTCTGTGAGTTTGAGGCCAGCCTGGTCTACAAAGCGAGTTCCAGGAAAGGCGCAAAACTATGCAAGAGAAACCCTGTCTCGAAAAACCAAAAAAAAAAAAAAAAAAAAAAAAGCTATACATAAATATCTCTAATATTCTAACTCGCTTAAGTTGGTATAGAAATGTGAATTAATTTTGTAAACAGCAGCAATATAAAGCCATGCTTCAGAATATACAAGAGTAAAGAGCAACAATTTTAGAAAATTCTCATTTTATTCACACATAATTTTTTCATGGAATAAAATTACTTACCGTGCATGTGTAAGATTCATTGCTAGGTCTCCACGGTTTTGTTCTGTTTTGTTGTGCATAGTACATGTACTGAAAATTTATTAATTCATTGTTGGACCATGGATCTACATCCTATTGAAAGTTCCCTTGGCAGGTATCCCATGACTCTCACACCTCTAGTATCTTGGGGTTTCAAGCACAATCTAGGCTTCACCTTCACAGTTTTACAAAGTGGCTTCTCTGAGCCTCAATGCAGGAACACCCTTGACACACACTTGGACTCAGTAGCTTTTCTAGCTATGGAAAGAGATTGCACCACCCTATTCCTATATCATTGACTCTAAAGCCAGAATCATTTGCCTGAAACTGCCAAGTTCTATGGTTTGTTGAGGCTGGAGCATGGTCCTCTCCTTCAATTGCATCTGCATTAGCTTTTGGTTGTTGAGGGATGAGGGATTCCTTCATAGCTTAAACCTTATGTTAATTCCTTTTCATAAGTTGAAAACTTAGCTGGGTAGAGTCTTGCTCTGAGATTACCACTTCCTTTATTATAATTACCATTAAGTTTTTTTTTTTCATTGAACCACAAGCTTAGCAACATTTTTCTTCTTGGTGCTCCCTTTCCCCTCAATTTGTACATGTCCTATTTGTCTTTGTCTAAATTGCTCCTTTTCTTTATAGATCTTCCTGAGAGTAACTGTTAATAGCCATTCAACACAGTCAATACAAAGCTGTCTTGACATCTCCCCTTTCAATGTTATCAATCCAAACCTTTTCAGTTTAGGCTCCGGCAGATGTTTTGGACAAGGGCAGAAAATAACCACATTCTTTTCCAAAATATCACAAGAAGAGTCTCATGGTCACTTAGTAGCAGTCTTTCTCTCTGAAACTTCTTGAGCCAAGCTGTCATAATCTACATCACTCTCAGGACCACTGTCTTCCATGATTCTACTAGGATGGCCCATAAGCCCCACTTGAAGTTCAACTACTTTCCTAGTCCAAAGTCCTAAGGTATTCCATATTCCTACAACAAACAGCACAGTTAGACTTGTCAAAGCAATACCCTGTTTCCTGGTACCAACTTGGTCATTGTTCTTGTGCTGTGAAGAGAAGCCATGACTGAAGCAACTATAATAAGTATATTTATAGATAATATGTGGACTTCAGTTATAATGATTGTTCTAATATTTCTGGTATCTTTAATATCTAACAAGAGCTGAAACAATTTTGATTAGTTGAATTCTCCTGATCACAGCTTTAACTTCAATCTTTTTCAAGTGATTTGTGATTTTTTTTAAATAATACCAGATATATGATGTTACCTCTATTGACATGTGTTTCTAGAGCATTTAAGTTACTGGGGAGAGACTTATACCATTTGAGATTTACACTCATGAACTGTTGGATTATAACAGGACAAGCTTTATTCTTGAGCTGTTTATAATTACATGACAAAATATCCTGTTTTAAATTCTGTCCAGTTCGCTATAAATTATATAGTATTTCCTATTTGTTCAAAAGGAACACATTTTTTAAATTTGGTGGGCAGCGTTTCCTGTGCTTCTCTCAAATGGTTGTTTTACAGCTTTGGGGAGTTTCCTTCCTCTGCAGATGTATGAAGTGGACCTCTTGTCTACAGTCCTGTGACCTCTTGATACTTTGGTACCCTCCAATATCCACCTACAGGGATAAACAAAGATTTTCCTTCTTTCTTAGTTATTTTTGTTTGTTTGGGGTTTTTTGTTTGTTTGTTTGTTTTTGTTTGTTTGTTTTTGCTTTGGAAAAGGAAATACCTTGACAAAGTAACTTAAGATAGAAGGTTCTTTAAGCTCACACTTTCAGGTTTCAGTCTACCATTTCAGGGACATCACTGTGACAGGAGCTCAAGAGAGCTATTTACTTGGTCAAGAGTGACAAGCATCTTTTCTCCCTTATAGAATGGTGCCACCCATAGTGGGTGAGGCTTCCCATTTCAGTTAACAAACCAAGATAACCCCCCACAGACAGGCTCAAAGTCCATCTCATCTATATAATCTCTCAATGAGATGTTCTTCCCATGGAATTCTACACCCCTTTGTCAGGTGGACAATTAAAACGAACCATCACACCTTCCTAATCTCACAAATACCTTGCAGCAAATTTAATGTATTTAGTAAAAGACATATCTCCTTAGTGGATTAGAGTTTGCTGTACTTTTTTATCTGACATATTAGAAATCTGTTTTATTATATATATTTTATATGAGAAAAATATTATATATTATTTTTAAGTAGGACTGCTTCTGATGGGAGTTGGAATGAACTTTCTTTCTGGAAATGAGGTTGTGACACGGAGAAGAAAAAACTATTGAACATAAAGAAAAAATAAGGGCTAAGGTTTTATCTCAGTATTAGAGTACCTGCCTAGCACGTACAATGTCCTGCTGTTGACCTTAAGCATCACAAATATTTAGATAAATAATTAAACAGGTACTGTGCCATGCAGTTAAAATTCCAGCAAAGGAGAATGAGATAGGACCTCTTGAGTGCAATAGTTTAAGGTCAAGGAAACATAATGAGATATTTTCACACACCACAACTGCAAATTTATTAAGTTTCAACATAAATTTAAGGTGAGACTTCTTAATTGCATACAAGTATTTGTCAATTTTAATTGCAAAACAGGCAAGGTAAATTCTATGTAGTTAAAATTTGGTTGAGATTAGGGAGAAGTAAATAAAACATCCAAGTATAAGCCCATAATAAGGGACTAAATAAATAGTCACCATACCATTTAATCAATAAATTTGAAAATAAGATACTTGAAAAACTATAGACATGCAAGATTAGTACATTTTATGTCTAGGTATGACCCAAATATACCAAAGTGGTAGCATTAAGGAGAATATTCCAGAATGAAAAACAAACAACTAAACAAAACCTTCAGCATAAGTTGAAAAAATGCTGTTGAAGATGGAACATATAATAATATGAGTGGAGAACTGAGACAGGAGTAAATTTGGCAGGAATGATTATAAACACAAGGCAGTGTTATAAAAATCAATGGGTGGGGTTCCATAGTAATTATGAGATGACAGCAAAAATCAGCTAGTGGTGTAGTGAATCTATAAGAATCAATTAGATCAGTTATAGTGAGCAGGGCAAGACAGGCAAAGGATATTTAGTTACCCATACTTCCCACCTCAATTTTCACCTTAGACATGAGGCGGCAGATGTGAGTACAAGGAAGAAAACCACTTCAGAAAGCAAGCATGCGCAGTGCCCTCAGAGAAACCCAGGTTTATTTAGAGGGAGAAAGCAAGAGTCATCCTTGGAAAACCAATTGAGAATCTATAGCTGTTTTATTGATGATGAGCAGAGAATATCCAAAGGTACAGTGGACAGATTATTTCAATAGTAGAAAGGGCTGAATGAAGGAAATAAAGTAGGAAATGTGCAGAACATCTAGAAATGATCAAGACAGTATATCGATCTTTGCTAAAGCCCCACAGAAGAATCGCAATCGCAGGAGTAGGGCCTTGTGGTCTTGGGGCACAGTCATTTTCTCTCCAGCAAGTAAATTTCCTTTCCAAAAATAGTTGTTAAGTCGCTGCTAGTCCTTAGTGAAGACAAAGTTCCAACCACAGAATACCAAGTGACTAGGCGTGCTTCTTTATTTTTTAAGTAAAATTTTAGTTTTATTTTTAATTGTGTGTGTGTGTGTGTGTGTGTGTGTGTGTGTGTGTGTGTGTGTGTGTGTGTCTATCTGTCTGTGTGTCTGTCTGTGTGTGTCATAGAAGAGCATCAGATTCCTTGGAGGTGGAGCTATGGTTCACTAAGATTTACTTGATTTAGGTGCTAGAAATCAAAGTGGGGTCCTTTGCAAGAGAAATATATGCTTTTACCCACATAGAAATCTCTCAGATTCAATAAGTGACTCTTTCTTGGGCAGTTCAGTAGTCTTCAATATTCTAAAATTATTTTTTGAGTATTTTGTATGCAAGCATTGTGTTTAGATATCTACCTCCTCTTATTACCTCCAAATCCTCCCATGCCCCTCCTGTTCCTTCTCAAATTCTTGGTCACTTATTTAATTACAATTGTATACATTTATATATGTTTATATATATATATATATTCATAAATACAAGTATATTTAAATTCATAAATGCAAGGTACATAGATCATTTAGTGTTCCTCATATTTAGGGATGACCTCTTGGGATGTGATAATTTATTGTGAGTTGAGTGAGTACTCATCCTTGGAGAAAACTGGCTTTTTCTCTCTCAGTTGACTCACTTAAGAATAAGTGTATGAGCCGGGCGTTGGTGGCGCACGCCTTTAATCCCAGCACTCGGGAGGCAGAGGCAGGCGGATCTCTGTGAGTTTGAGGCCAGCCTGGTCTACCAAGTGAGTTCCAGGAAAGGCGAAAAGCTACACAGAGAAACCCTGTCTCGAAAAACCAAAAAAAAAAAAAACAAAAAAGAATAAGTGTATGAATCCCCAAAAATAAACAGCTCAGTGTAGGATATTACTACAAACCCTCCAATAATGAATAACCTCTAAAAAAAATCTTAGTATAAGAAGGGTGTTTATATTATTGACAAGATATTTCACCAAGTGGAAATTAGACTTTTCTCAGGTATTTTCTTCTTTAATGGCCTATGAGCAAAATATGGTGGAAGGAAAATGAAGCCTATCCATCATCACTCCCAAGGCCAAACTGCTTCAGGTCCTTGGTGCCAAATTTTATCATCAATGATCAATCATATGAATTTGTTACGACCACAAAATGGCTGGAGGAGATGGTTCTATCATGGAAGATGAAGAAATATCTTTTCCAAAATGGTTGTGAGGTTTGTTTGTCTCATCCTGCCAATCGTTTTGACTGTGTCATTACTTTTAAAGTGAATGGTTGTTTTGTACATCATTAGAATGTAGAGATTATTCAGAGTAAGAAAGCAAATAAATTCCACAATAAATAACCCCAAATTTACTTTTGCCTCGACATATTCAACTTTATTTTGCTTATGTCATAGTTCAAGTTAGGTTGTCTGACAGTCGGTTATAATTCTGTTATGAGCAATATCTCTAGCATCCATCACTCATACATGCTTGTGTTGCCCTCATAAAAACACAGCCCATTATTTACTGAGGATTAGGAAAAGGATTAAATCTAATACCCTAAAGAACTTCAGGGACAGGTTCAAAAGTAATATAGGCAATTTCCTAATAAGTCTAATAGACTAGAAAATAAACCTATGATCAAAACATTAAAAAAGAATCTGTGAAAATACTCTGCCTATGATAAAAACAATTAGAAAACGCTCACTTAAACAGTGTTTAGGTTATATTTCTTCTTCTCTCTATGAAATAACAAACCACATATATGTTTAATATTAATACTATTTTAAAGTAATTATATTGTATTTACAAATCTTTATATTTACTATACAAAATGATTAGTAACAATAAAATTTATCCTGTACTGTAAAGGCTGCAGAATTCAAGGAAGAGATAAGTGAAAAATAAGTAGGCATGGGGGATGCATTTCTAATACTTGTAGATTTACGATGCCTTGCAAAGACAGAGAGAAGGAAGAAATCAGCCTGACATCAGCAGAAAAGACTTTATTTCCAACAGCAAGGGACAGCACCATAAGGGTATGGGGTGGAATGGAGTGGAGAAGTGTGTTAGGCCAGAGAAGAGGGAGCAGGATACTTGAAGTTTAGACACAGTGTTTGGAAAATGTGAAATTAAAGGTAGCTGTGGAATTCTGTAGTTCCACTTTCTGAAGTTGTTTGTCCAGACAAAGCCATTTTATCTTAATAAACTGCCTTGCCCTGGCTACCAGGATGAGGATGATAGAGGGTGACTGAGTTAGAGAGTGGCAGTAAAGAGGAAGGGATTCTCGGCATTGTGATGGGAGATTTCAGTAAGCCTGTAGGAACAGACTTACGTGTTCAGAGTCTAGCAGAGTTTCTTCATGGATTATTTGAGCAAATGCAACTTATTTGAATCGTCTTTAGTCCACGAGGACTTCCTTCAGTTGTACCCTTTGAAGAGGGATGAATACATTTTTAGGGCTGCAAGGTTTAATTGTATTTTTTCACTTCTGGATAAATCAGTATTTGGAAATGAAAGTTTTGGAAGAAGGACATGTGAATAACTAGTTAGCTAGAGAGGTTTTATTGGTTTTTGAAGTTTTATTAGTTTTCAGATTAAATGACATCTTAGTCTCTACCATGTTTAGGCAATATTTTTTCATGTGAGCTTCAGAGGGATAAAGAGTTTGCTTTATAATCATAATCTTCTAAAAGAATCATACTAATTTTTCCCACTCTTTGATGTACTATTTACCAAGATTTCACAGCTTTTAATATGGAGATAACAACAATGGGAACGCGCTATAGCAGTATACTTTTCACTCTGATAAGGAAGCCAGGAATAATGGTGGAGTCAACTGTTACTACCAAACTAGCTGAGGATATTACCTAATGAAAGTGAATAGTTAAAAGTTAGAGAGATTTGAAGATACAGAATGGGGGAGATTGTTAAGTCTGTAAAGTGCTTTCACTCATGAAGATGTGAGTATGATCTCCAGAAGTGATTTAAAAATGATAGACATGGCTGTCCTCTGAAAGCTTTGTACTGGCCAAGTAAAGGTAGACCAATTCCTGGGGCTTGATATTCAACTATGTTAACTGAATTTATGAGCTCCATATTTATAGAAAGACTACTTCAGAAAACTAGGTGATGGGCAACTGAAGATTGTAGATGTAACCAACGTCTTATTAAATAAGAAACACAGAGCCAATGCAGGGATGAAAGCCCAAGAGGTCAGAGCTAAGAGCCTTACCCTTCACTGCTGCAGCTATCCTCTTCAACAAAAAGACCTACTTTCTGTGTGTTTGTCTTTATATAGACTTTCTGTTCTGCCTTCTCATTGGTTGTAAACCCAACCACATGACTGCCTCGTCATTGCCTGTCTGTACAGACCTCCAGGTCTTCTATGGTTGGTATTGAGATTAAAGGCGTGTGTCTCCAATGCTGGCTATATCCTTGAACACACAGAGATCCGCCTAGCTCTGCCTCCCAAGAGCTGGAATTAAAGGTGTGCGCCACCAACGCCTGGCTCTGCTATGGCTTGCTATTAGCTCTGACCTCCAGGTAACTTTATTTATTAACATACAAATAAAATCACATTTCAGTACAAATAAAATATCACCATAGAAGATTATATCCAGTGTTTACTGTGGTCACCACAAGCAGGCCTTCTAAAACTTACTCATAAATGTGTACACTCACATTCTAGGACATAATGCCATATACTTGAATATTATCTAGCAATAAAATTAAATAAAGTGACACTTGACTTTAGACACAGCATATGAGATTTGAAGTTATCTCTCAGATTCACAGAAGTAAAAATAATTGAATAAATGAACACTCAGAAAGACTTTGACATTCAGTGAGACATGAAGCCAAAGAGAAAACTACAGTTCTAGAAACTGGAGAGGAAGATGAAAACATCATAGCAAATAAAGTTGAGGCACAATGACTTCTGTGTAGACCAGGATTGGATAGAAAAATCAGTAGTATAATTGACATGCTGCTAAAAGTACAATTATATATATATAATTGTGTATATATATATACATTATATATATGCATATGATTTTAATGTATATAATCTCAAAACTGTGAGGTTTCTAGTTTTCAAAGGAATTAAAAAACACCTTTTCATTTGTGTTGTAGGAACATCATGTTAAGTTAGAGAAAACATCAATCATGCTCATGTCTGATAATAGAGGTCAGCAGTCATTTTGAAATATACTCAAGTATTCTGTTCCCAACAACCCTATATTCTTGATAATCTGTCTTACCAGAGCTTTGGCAATATAGGGATAAAATGACATGGCACAGTCCTCTCTGTGTGTCTTTTTTATATATGCAAAGGTCAATAACTAACCTGTATTTTTGAAGACCATAGCTCATGATCACAGGCTCACTGAATCACTACAGTATACATTTAACACCTTCCCTGCATTCACCTCTTACCATTACATTAAATATAAATCTAAGTAAATAATCAAGGAGATTGAATAAATGCTAACAGAATCTTTGAAAACTTTAATGTGGACATAAAGAATGAAAAGGACAGAATAGAAGGTCTAAGGATTGTGAAATAGATATAGAAATTACAGACATGTGTAAAGACAATCCTGGAATGAGAGAAAGGAAAGAAACACAGAAAGTTAGAAGCCATAAATAGGAGTCCCCAAAAACAAATAATGGAACCAATGTCAGGAAATAGAGGTAAGGAAGCAGTAGGCAAAAGGTCAATGCAGCGACACACAGAAAAGTCACATCAAAAAAAAAAAAAAAAGGAAAGCCTATGAACCTTGAGAGAACCAGAGGGAGAAAAAAAATAAATGATTTTTCAACAATGGGGCTAAAGTAAGAGTTGCAGATCTAGGAGATATTTTGCTGGGTAAAACAGGTGCTATACAAGTCCAATGATCTGAGTGCAGATTCTCAGAATCCTTGCAAAAAGTCTGATCTATAACTCTTCTATCATCCCAGTCCTTCCAGGGTTAGATAGGACATAAAGAGAGAATAGCCCAGAATCTCAAAGTCAACAGTCTTGGAATACACATCAGGGAAGCTTAAGGTAGCTTAAAACAAGATGAGAATACAAAGAACAAAAAATTGGAAAAAGCATTTATCATAACCGCAGAGGCACTAAAATGCACAAGGGCTACATGTAGTCCTGAAAATGCAACCCTTCCCATTAGATTATTTTGACCAAGAGGAAGCCAAAGTTTGATTTATCTAGTTTTCTCCCTGTGTCTTTGTAGTTCCAGACTTCTGTTTTCTGTTGTATGTATCTGATTTGTCCCTATTGCCTGTCTGATGTTGAACTGTGAATCTGACTATCTCCAACAAAGGGATTCATCTGCATTTAATGAAGATATCAGGAAATATCACATGGGAAAGAAATGACAGATACTTTACAGAAATTTTTAATGAAGTTTTACAAAGGATTGAAAGTTTTCTTAATCCCACTGTCATCAAAGCACTTAATACTGCAACCAGACCATGTATTAAGCAATATCCAAATGTTGCCTCCAAGTATGGTTCATGTTTATTAGATAAGTTTGCTTCCAACCTATTTACTGTCTTCAGTTAATAATTAATATAGTGTACACACACACACACACACACACACACGTACACACACACCCCTACACAGAACTTTCTATGGTATTTTTCATTATCCATTTTTCTTCAACATGAGATATGATATCCTGAATCTGATAGAGCAAATATCAAGAAGTATACTCAAAATCATTGGCACAAGAAAGTAGTTTCTGAACAGAACTCCAACGGCACGGGCACTAAGACTAACAATCAAAAAATGGGAAACCATAAAACTAAAACTGAAGGTTTTTTACAGCAAAGGACACCATCACTGGGGTAGAGAGGAAGTCTACAGAATGGAAAAAGTAACTCTTTACTGTGTGTGTGTATGTGTGTGTGTGTGTGTGTGTGTGTGTGTGTGTGTGTGTGTGTAAACTAGTATTATGTGGGTAAAGAAAAAGACTTATTCATTGATGTGGGAGTACCAACTGGTATAACCACTATGAAAATTGGTGTGAAAGTTATTCAGAAGTCTAAAAATGGATTTACCATATGTTCTATTATTGACTTGATACACAAAAGACCCCTTAGTCTAATACAGCAGTTCCGAATCTGTAGCTTACCACTCCTTTGGGGGGTCCAATGACCTTTTCACAGGGGTCACCTAAGACCATTGGAAAATATGGATATTTACATTACGATTTATAACAGTAGCAAAATTACAGTTATGAAGTTTCAATGAAAGTAATTTTATGGCTGAGTGTTACCACAATATCAGGAACATTAAAGGGTTGCAGCATTAGGTAGGTTGAGAACCACTGGTCTAATATAAAGAAACCTGCTCACTCGTGTTCATTGGGCTGTACTCCCTATAGCCCGGAGATGAAAAGAAGCTAAATGTCTGTGGTCATTTGAATGCTATGTCCCTCCATAGTCTTAGGCATTCACATACTTTGTCATCAGTTGGTATACGGCACTGTTTGGCTAGGTTTAGGAGGTCTGGCCTTGCTTGAAGAAGTATGTCACTGAGGACAAGCTTTGAGGTTACAAACTTTGCATCATTCATAGTTATCTCTCTTTGTTTCCTGCTTGTCAAAGGCACACTAGTTCTCAGCTTTCTCTCCAGCTTCCATGTATGCCTGCTGCAACCTTTCACACTATGATGGTGTTGGACTCTTATCCCTCTGAGACTATACTACCAAATAAACCCTTTCTCCTAACAGTTGTCTTGATCATGATCTTTTATCACTGCACTAAAAGAGTAACTAATACAATTTCAGTCAACTGGTAATTTTGGAAATGTGATATTTTTACACAATAAAATATTATTCAGCTAATAAATAGAATGTGTAATTATGGAGAGAAAATAGGGAGACTGGAGCTGGAAAATTAAACAAGGAGGAGAGAAATGGTGAGTAAGGAAGGAGATACAGAGAGGGACAACTAATAACAAGGGCCATTTGAGGAGCCATCTAAAAACCTTATACAGTGGAAGCATCTTAAGATATATACATATAAGAAAGAAATTTAAATGGAGTCACAAATAACTCAGAAGACAATGCTACAACCAGATATCTTTCTCCACCAAGAGAAATTTTATTGCTGGGAATGTATACATTTAGCTGAGTAGTTGGCCCAAGGGACCACAGAAACACCAACCAACTCAGGCTCTTGTCAAAGATGCTGGTTGCTCTGTACAAACTGGTGGTATGGTTCTTTTGCTGAAGATAACACTTCCATATCTCACTCAACATGTAGAAGTTGAGGTAACTAGAGCCTTCCCCCTACTGAGTGATGTTCATGGTACTGAAAGGTACCTTGCCACCAGAGGAGGAAGGTATGTAGCAACCCAGCTCCAAATCCTGAAATCTACAACAGCGACCTGCCTGCTTGGGAGGCTGGTAGAGTAGTGGCACAATGTTGTGGGAGTAACCAATAACCATCTGATTATACATAAGTCCTACTCCATGAGATAGAACTAAGAGCAAATACTGCTTGTGTGGTCAAGACTTGAGACTAGTGAAGCCATGGGCCTGGGGCAAAACCAAGTACTATTATGCTGCTAAAGGAGCACAGCAACACAATGACATTCTGTTATACCCATAGATCGGTGCCTTACTCAACAATCATCAGCGAAGCTTCCTCTTGTAATATATTTGAACAAATACAGACCCACAAGCCAACAATCTGAAAAGAACAAAAGAATTTGTAACAGACAGTCTTAAATATGATATCTTCACCAAAAACACTCCCCTAGTGGCTCAGAGAGCTATTAGAAAGAAAAGTCAAAAGATTATAAGATTCAGAGGTGAACAATGACACCAAGGAGAATATCTTCCAGACACAATAGGACTGAAGCACATACAAATTTACAGAGAATGTGCCAGCACGCACAGGTGCTGCATAAGTCCAAGCCAAATAAGGTTTCAGTGCTGAGAGGGAAAGTGGACAGGAGATCCCATTGCTAGCTAAGAAATAATCCCCAATTAACAACTGCTTATATAGCAAAACCATACTTTTATCCAATGGAGTCTCACTGGGTATATTAAAAATGTTCCCCAGGCCCAGTAGTAGATGGACAACACTATATTACTCAATGGTATTTTTGTAGACATTTTATTTCATTTTACTTTATTTGGACATTATCTTTTTGTTTTGTCTAACTGATTTTCTGCTTGAATATTATGGTTTCAAATTTTCTGTTTTTATGGAGTGTGTGTGTGTGTGTGTGTGTGTGTGTGTGTGTGTGTGTGTGTGTGTTTCTTATTGTCTTTGTTATATTTGGCAATGCTAAGCATCTTGAAGGCACTGCTTGACAAAATCAGACAACTTGGACTGACCCTTCCCTGCCCTTGGTGGAATTTGCTGCACAACACTTGCTTGTGTCTTTGACATATTTAGTGTTTGAATTCCTTGCTGTTAAGAGCCCCTCACCAAAGGCTAGAACTGGGACAATGTAACAATTATTACAAAAGCTGTTGTTAAGAAAAAAACTTATGGTGATTCCCTGGGAGAATTAGCTATGCAAGAAATTGAGTCTTCTATAGAACTTATTTTGAAATGATATTAATAAGCGTGAGACATAGGATCTGGAAAAAAATCATTTAAGAAGAAACTTCAGGAAATTTTAGAAGCTGACAAACTATAACTGAATCATTAGGTTGTTATTTTTTGCCCCAGAAACAAGGAACTAGAATGCACAAGGAAAAGATTTTTTGATTCTAAAATTAAGGCTTGGTACCCTCCTAAAGGCAAAGTAAGCAGTTTTAGGAATCTTGATGTTCTTTTACTCTTTGCAGGATTGTTATAAAGACAGAGACCATATCAAAACAAAAGTTTATGACAGAGACACAAAAGAGAAACATCTTGGCTCAGTGAACTGCCTGGCTTCCTGAGCAGACTTGTCAGATCAGGACTTCCCCAACTGTAGAAAGAATAAAGAGCAGAACACGGCATTTCAGAAGTCAATGAAATGAATGGTGGTCTTATGTTAGATATAAAAGAAAGAGTTTAAACAAGGGACCAAGGAACTAGATTTCTGTAGAAAGATCAAATATTCATTATAGCAGATTAATAGAATACCAGGTAGTAGTAAATAACTTCTGATTTATTAAATTAGTCAAACTTAAATAGAGCTAAATTTTTTCTGTAACAGCAAGGCTTCATGACACCAATGTTATGGAAAAGGATATTGAGTTAAAAGAATTGATTTTATCATAATATGAGATTTTAGTTCTCATGAAACTTGCTGTTTACTCATTTTGCTTCCTTTACTTTGATATGCTTATGTAATTATGGAAGACTTTAGAAAATATATGTATCATGAAAAGACTTTGTAATCAAGGATTACAGTATGTGAGGAAGTGATTTTGTGTATAAATAAAGCCTATGAAAGATACAGGTTGTCAGAGTAGGACACACCATACCAAGATGTGCTTCCTTTCTGTCCAGCTCTCCTAAAAGGAAACTAAGAAGTGTCCCCCGTCTGATTTCTTCATTGCTGCTCTTGCATCCACCCATCTTCAGACCCTGCCCTCATCAGGATCTGGACTCCGACAATATTTTACTCTCATTTGTTTGTCTATTTGATTGCTTTCTAAGGAGAGAGGGAAGGCATGGATTACAGTGGGTGGAGAGACAAGGAGGATCTGGGAATAATGGGAGAAGAGGAAACTGTTATCAGAATATATCGAATAAGCAAAACATATATTTTAACCAAAAATTAACTTTGAAGGTAAATGGATATTCCTGGAAACCATCATTCTGACTAAAAAAGATGAATGTCCCATGTATTTTCTTATCTGTAGATCTTAACTTTGAATTTTCGAGAAATATGCATTTCACTTAGACTACATATAAAGATTTTCTAATTACTAAGCTCCATGAAGAGGGACTTTAAAGAGAGAGTAGATAGAACATACTGTTATAAAGTTTTTAAAACAAAAATGGAACAGAAAAGGTTAAACTATGGAGGGAAATTCATTCTAAATATGAAAACTCTGGCACTAAAATAAAATTTTAGAAAAAAATATTTCAAACTTTTAA
Organism: Peromyscus melanophrys; assembly: GCA_902168415.1. Taxonomy (NCBI): domain Eukaryota; kingdom Metazoa; phylum Chordata; class Mammalia; order Rodentia; family Cricetidae; genus Peromyscus; species Peromyscus melanophrys. The sequence goes on along the minus strand of CABHPR010152703.1, from coordinate 1,566 downwards.
CACTCAAAATGCGACAACAGTCATTATGACTTTCATACAAAGAAAAATGAGCAACAAATCATCAGGGTAACAAAGACTAAAACTCTGAGAAAGGGGAAAAGAACTGCTTAGCATCATCATTTAAACTCTTGACAAGAAAGATGAAATGAAGTAAAGCAGATGCTCCTGAAATTTAATGGAGAAAGAAGACAATCTACTGCTACTATTACAGACTTCAACACCTCCTGACAGTTATTGACAGAGTCAGAAGATGACAGTCAGCAAAGACTAGGAGAATTGTAGATTACTTTATCAATCAGTTGGGTAACAAATGACATCTTTGGGAAAATTCACCCATAAAAATGAGATAGGGAACCATTAGATTCTCCTAAATTGTTCAGCAACAATCAATCCTATTGTGGGCTACCTGGTTCTCCTTAATACATTTGAAATACACAAGTCTGAAGAATTCTGCTCTTACCTCCTGGGGATTACACAAGAAACCCCTAGAGAAACAGCTGGAAGAGGACACAGTGCTTATAGTGTTAGACACAAAATTAAAAAAAATAATTAAAGAAGTTTAAACAAAAACTAAATATTGTTGATTATTTTAATATGAAATGGCAAGTTGTTCATACAATTCAGTCATTTCATGAGAGTTTGTAACCATAAATGTATGTCAGGAGAGGAGAAATATAGGAAACCAATATTATAAGAGTTTAATTTAGGGAGATGAAAAAATAAGCAGAAAGAGACTCAGTGTAAAAGTAAGCAGAAAAGTTACAAAAGTTGCATCAAAAGTCAATAACTATATTAATTAGGCTTAGAGTTCAGGCAGGGAAGGCCCGGTGGCAGGCGCAGGAGACTAGAGAGGCTGGATTTCAACTGATTACAGGAAGCAGATAGCATGGACTGGAAAGTGGCGAGCGGTTATAGACACCCCAACCTTCCCCGCTGATGAGCTTCCTCTAGCAAGGCTCCATATAGTAAACATTCCACTGTACCCCTGAACAGTACCAATGACCAAGGAGTAAGTGTTCACATAAATGATCCTACTGGGAACATTTTCATTCAAACCAATTCAATTTCATTGAAAACAGGAAATTAGTAGATCAGTTAACATTGAGTCCTTGGAAAGATTAGCACAAGGAATAAAACTGAAGTACATTAACCTATATAACAGGACATATGTTACTAATGTTAGAAATGTAAAAGGCATAGCTCCTGATCCTTGGACATTAAAAACTCAAATGGGTGTGTTAAAAATAGCACTGTGCACCCATTTGGTCACCTAGATGAAACACAACTATTTGAAAGATAGTATATGACAAAATTCACGCAAAAGATACATTTCTAAAGCAGGCAAATTCCAATGTAAGAGATCAAAGTAGGGCCAGATCTCCCACAAGCATTTGCTGTGTGGGATAACCTGCATCTCCATCAATAAGATCAGCTCTACTCTGATTCCCAGGCCCACTCTCCTGAGTGCTATAGCCAATAAGGGACAGGATCAGCTCTCCACTCTTGTGACCCCAGCATCAGCATGTCCCACCTGCAGTAGGTGGCTAGGGGTGAGGGGTGAAGGGC
>CABHPR010152702.1:24224-42419 GCA_902168415.1 Peromyscus melanophrys | reverse complement strand
ATTTTGTTTTATTCCTCTACTGATTTTACACTTAGTACATATAGAAGATGGACAGGAATGTTGAGTGGCTAGCAAATTATTGAAAAATCTCCTAGTCAAGAAATGCATTTTCTTAGGAAGGAAAACTAGAATTGGGCCACCCAGCGAGCATGTAAGTGCTGAGCCCTGTCTCCTGAAGAGCACTGAAAGACTTTGTCTCCTTAGATGGATGGCGACAGCTCGACAACAGATGCCTCTCAACTCGGGATCTCCGCGGACTACATTGGAGGAAGTCACTATGTCATCCAGCCACACGATGGTAAGACACACACTAGGTCACCAGTGTCGTGACAGCAGAGTAATGATTGCATGCCCTGGTTCACTGGAAATCTTAGTGAGAGCCTGGTCTGGGTCCCAGCCTGTAATCCCACCTATTTGGGAGGCCAAGGCAGGAGGGTGACCAGTCAGGACTGGCCTAATCAACTTTATTGAGACCCTGTCTCACAAAGTTAAGGCTGGGTATGATGGTGTACAGCTTTAACCCCAGCACTCGGGAGGCAGAGGCTCCTCACTCTGTGAGTTTGAGGCCAGCCTGGGCTACAGAGAGAGTTTCAGGCTAGGCAGGGCTACACGGAGAAACCCTTTCTGAAAAGAAAGAAGTGGGGAAGAGAGAGACATAGCTCGGTGCTCTGTCCTGAGGTCCTGTCCCCAAGGCCCTTGGTCCAGTCCAAGTATCCAACAGCCAAGCCGCTGTAGAAGGCACACCCTAGCGTTGCATTAGAGACGCTCTTCAGAAGAGTGTCTATAAAAGGGTGCTCTAAAAAACTCAAAACTTAGCACCGACTCCCTCTAAACAGTAAGAGGAATGCTTATGTTAATCTACCAGAAATAATCTGCTTTTATGGCACTTTAATTTGTAAAATTAAACATTAACAAGTATTTTTTAGGAGCTCTGAAGGGATTAGTGTTCCTAGATACTAAATTATTATCCAGTTGGGTCAGTAATATTCAAGTCTAATTTTTCAAGTCTATAGAATTTAATATAAAATTTATATGAACAGGATTATGTAAATACTAGCTAGTAGTTTTATAAACTTTATATATACAGGTTTATATAAACTTGGCTTTGGATAAACATAAACTTAGTCCAGTAATATTTAAGGAGCATAGGTTACGGACTGAGTTTTATAGCCAAGTTAGGCAGTGAATGAGTGTTGGCTCTGCCACTGCTGGGGATTGAGCCCAAGACCTCATGGCTGGCAGTCAAGCACTCCACACTGAGTTACATCCCCCAGTGGTGAGCGTCTGCTCTGTAGAACCAAGTCCCGGCACGCGAAGCTGCTTCCTGGCATCAGGAAAGAGTCTTGATAGGGAAACGAGAAGTGAGAAGAATTAGGAAACCACAGGGAGAACTTGCCAAGGTGTTGCATGAAGGGAGAGCACTTTGGGAGAGGCTGTTGGGGAGGGGATTGGTGGAGGCTTTTGAAGAATGGGTGCTGGGATGTTAGAGGACAGCCAGGACAAAAGAGTGCTGGGTGCTGGGTTTGAGATTAACCCCGAGGAAATGTGGAAAAACAATTATTGCCATCTCTTAGGAGCACTGGGTGATGAGCCACATGGCTCGTGCTTCAGACCGTCACAGACAGTCATTTCAAGGTTGAAGTAAAAATGAAGACGTTTTTAAACTATTCATTATTTATTATTTTTACTTATGTGTATGTGCCTGGGTGAGCTTATGTGCACCATGTGTGTGCGGTGCCTGTGGAGGCAGAGGGCCTCAGATCCCTTGGAACTGGAGTTACAGGCGGTTGTGAGCTGCCTGATGTGGGTGCTGGGAACCGAACCCGGGTCCTCTGCAAGAGCAGTCAGTGCTCTTAACCGCTGAGCCATCTCTCCAGCCCCTAAACCTAATTCTTAAAAAACTTTCTTTAGATACTGAGGACAGCATGAATGATCATGAAGATACAAATGGTTCAAAAGAGAGTTTCAGAGAACAAGATATTTATCTTCCAATTGCAAATGTGGCTAGGATAATGAAAAATGCCATACCTCAAACAGGAAAGGTAACGTAGAGGAGACTTTATCTGGCTTTTCTTTGCAGGGGAGGGGGGTGGAAACTGTAAGACAACTATGTGTCCGTAGTTAAATCAGTAGGAGCTAGCCGTTGATGTCGGTCCCCAGCCTTTCAGCACATCGGGTTTTGTTTCTGACTGCTTGGCTACTGAACAGTGGCCTGTCTCCCGTCCCCTCACCTTCCCATATGCCCCGGACGTCTAGTGTCAGTGACGTTAGGTGGCATTGGACTGAAAGGTATGATAAGATTTTCTAAACGCCTTGGCTTGCACACAGCTGTTTCCCTTTTTGTGCAAATGGAGCCGATCTGTACCTCAGCTGACGCAGAAGCTTGTCTTAGAGCAACTCCTTGTACGAAACACTCCTCAGCCAGGTGTGGTGGCACTTGCTTTTAATTCCAGCATTTGGGGAGCTGAGGCAGGAGGATTGCCAAGAGTTCAAGGGCTACATAGCAAGTTCAAGGCTGCTTGGCTACATAATGAGACCTTGTGTCATAAAACAGACAAACCTCATCACTCAGCTTATCACTTGGTCTGAGGTAAATTTCCTACTTTATATATTGCTTTATATATAACATATACATACACATTAACCTTTTCCGTTATTTTTATAAACCTTTTGAAAGTAAAACTTTCAAATAAATATAATGATATTACATTACTCACACTGTAAGTTCTGATCTGAGATATTCCTCCTTATGTTTTAGAGCAGAGGAATTGTTCCAGACTTGCTTTTAAGTAGCTCCTGCCTGTCCTGTCTCTTACTAAAGCCGCAGCCATCTGGGCCACCAAGCAGCTGAACTGTGGCTGGTCTAAAAGGAATAGTGCTGTAACAAAGCCACCAGATTCCAGAGGCCTGGTGTGAGGAGGACAGTGGAAATACCTCGTATTGAATTGATTACGTGTTTCTGCTATATGTGTGTGTGTACACATATGTATGTGTATATATGCTAGGTAAAGTAGTTAACGTGGCTTTCAGTGGAAAGAAATACAGAATTACACACTTTGCTTGCATCCCATTGTTTTGTTCAATGCATTGTACAACTCTCATTTACTTTCTCCACCGTGTAAAATGGGTGTGGAGGTAAATGACAGTACACTGTGCATGTGTGCTTGTGTGTGCGACTGTATATATGTACACATACTATGGAACACGTGTAAAGGGTAGAGGACAACTTACGGTGTTCACTTCTTTCCTCCCATCATTTGGGCCCTGGGGACCAAACTCAGGTGGTTGGGTTTGGCAGCCGGCACCCTTAGCTGCTGAGCCATCCCGCCAGCACCCAGTGACAGTGATTTTTCAGGAAGGTCCATTTCGTTTTCACTATTAGACCCCCGACCGTTACTTACCTGTCTATGTGTGTATGCACACATGTATTGAGACGGGGCCTTACTGTGTAGCTATGGCTGGCCTGGAACTTGTTGTGTAGCCCAGGCTGGCCTCTACCTACTTCTACCTCTCAAGGATTAAAAGCATTCACTACCATGCCCAGCAGACCTCAGAATTTGAAGAGAAGACTTCTTCATAATGGTGTGGAGGGTGTATGCTGTTTTAGGCAATACTCAGAACCCATACTTTTTCTAGCCTCAATAGTTTAAAAAAGAAAAAAAATCAGTATTTTATTCCTAAGACTTTTGTGAATTCAGGTTTTTTTTGAACTTTTTTTTTTTTTAAGCATTTTATTTATTTTGTGTGTATTAGTGTTTTGTCTGAAATGTATGTCTGTATACCTTGTGCACACTTGTGCCTGAGGTTGCCAGAAAAAGGAGTCAGATGCCCTGGAACTGGAGTTACAGATGGTTGTCAGCCACCATGTGGGTACTACTGGGAATTGACCCCACATCCTCTAGAAGAGCAGCCAGTGCTCTTAACCACTGGGTCAACACTTCAGGTTTTTTGGGGCGGCAGGGGGTGGCGTTTATTTTGTATGTCCTGTTCACAAACACGCTCCCTGAGTCTTAGCCCCAGATGTGCTCAGTGCAGCCGTACCGGGTTGGCCTTCCTGCGTCCCTGGGGGTGGTAAGCTACTCAGCGGTGGCTCTCCACCATCTCCGTCTGGCTGCTGTTGCAGTTGCAGAAGTTCTCTCTTTTATGTATGTGTTCCTTCTGCTCATTCGGACTCTGAGTTGGCTGCTACCAACAACAAACGATTAATATGTAAGGGGCTAAAGTTTAGGCATCACCAGCTCTGGGAACGTGGCTCCAGAGGTGGAGTGCTTGCCTAGCAAGCAAGAAACCCTGGGCTTTTCAAACTGGGCATGGTGGCACATGCCTGTAGTAGAGGCAGAAGATAGAAGTTCAGGTCATCCTTGGCTACGTAAAGAGCCGGGCCTGGATACATGAGATGTTATGTAGGTATATGCTACACCTCTGTGTAGCAGAGGTGTCTGTCAGTGCAGTGTGGTATGCTCTGGGCAGCGTTTTGTTTTCACGGGCAGTGGTGGCGCACACCTTTAATCCCAGCACTTGAGAAGCAAGGGCAGGTGGATCTCTGTGAGTTCGAGGCCAGCCTGGTCTACAAAGTGAGTTCCAGGACAGCTAGGACTACACAGAGAGACCCTGTCTCAAAAAATCAAAGGAAAAAAAAAGGTAATGCATTTCCTACAAATTTACCTATGGCTTTTTTTTCCTCTTCAGATTGCAAAAGATGCCAAAGAATGTGTTCAGGAATGTGTGAGTGAGTTCATAAGCTTCATAACATCTGAGGCAAGCGAACGCTGTCATCAGGAGAAGCGGAAGACGATTAATGGGGAGGATATTCTCTTCGCCATGTCCACTCTAGGCTTTGACAGCTACGTGGAACCTCTGAAACTGTACCTTCAGAAGTTCAGAGAGGTAAGTGGTGTGGCCGCGGTGCTATGCCGAGGAAAGCAAGAGCCACCATCAGCTCGGTGTTAGACTATGTCACCTCAGATGCTTTGCAGCAAGTCATGTGACATTTCCAGTAGTGTTAGATGTGTAAGGTTACAGTATTTTAAATACCAGTTCTGTACTTCTTTCCTCCTGTTTTGTTACAAACTTGAGCAGGTAACTAGTGATTAAAAGGATTCTGGGTTTATGCTGCCAGGGGCAGAATATTGGAGTAGTTTAGGCTTTGGTTCCTCATCTGTAAAGAGAGACTTACAGCACTTCCACTATAGAATTATTGAAAAGATTAAATGGTGGACAGAGCTGCTGCACTAAGTGAGGAGCCGTCGGTCAGTGTGGGACTTCTCAGATGACCAGAGGATGGTGTGGCCATCCCCTCGTGTACACACACATTATACACGTCTGCTGTCATCACTTGGCACCTTAGGTTTCGAGACAGGGCCTCCTTGACCAGGAGCCCACTAACAGGCTGGTTGGCTGGCCAGAAGCCCCGGAGACCCTTCTGTCTGCCTCCCCAGCACTGGTTACGGCTCTGAAGTGGGTTGTGAGGACTCTGAACTCGGGTCCTCCTGCTTGCTGGGAAAAAGCATCTTCAGGGTTCAAGTCCCTCCCTGAAATTGGTGGGTGTTTGCATGGAATGAGTAAAAGTGGGGAAACTGTAAGTCACAGTACTCTCCTAAATACTTCCCACGATGCTTTGCTTCTGAAGAGTACCACAGACCCAGAGAGCGGCTGGAACTTTGGAAGTCTCTGGTTCAAACAAATCTGTAGTTGGGAATTTTAAACACTAAGCTTGGAGCTTCCCAGGATTTCCCACCTGGCCATGCACACTGATGACCACACACACACAGCACGTAAGGAGTTAATAAAGCACTCTGTCATGCCAGCTTTCTAACTGAGGCTTCCTGTTTTGGACATCACGCTCTCGTTAGAAACAGTTGAAACTGAGCACTTGTTTGGGCTTCTTCATTCCCTAGGCCATGAAAGGAGAGAAGGGCATTGGTGGAGCAGTCTCGGCTACAGATGGGCTAAGCGAGGAGCTCACGGAAGAGGCGTTTAGTAAGTACTTGGCACGCTGTTGCGGGGAGTGGGCCGCTGAGGCTTGGCGCTAAGCGACTGTCGGGGACCTGCTCTAAGTGACCGCTTCCCATCCATGGCCTTGGTGGAGTCGGTGAGTGATGGGCGGAGATTGGAACTGGGAAGACAGACACTTCGACCTTACAGTAATAATTACAATCATTCTCCTCGCTTCGCGTTTGAGTGAAGACTTCTGAGAGGAACATTGAGAATTATAGCTTATGACATAAAATTGTATGAGTTAAATGTTAACACAAGAAACTTCACCTACGGGACTCACGCTGCTCAGTCCTGTGTTGCTCCAGCCATGCCCTGTGGTGAGGCTAGGTCTGAGCAGGACTCGGAAACTGTTGCTGAGGACAGTGTAGAGATGTGAGGCAGTGAATTGGAAGGCACAGTAGGGAAAAAATGTGACTTTTATTCTTAGAGGACTTTTTAAAAAGAAATTGCGAAGTTTATGATTTTTCATAGGATTATATTCTGCATATATGGGAGAACTGTAATGGGACATTAACAGCGTTAAACTAAGATTGAGGCCAAGAGAGTAAGATTATTTCCCCTTTAACTTTTTTTTTTCTCCTTCCTTTAGCTAACCAGTTACCAGCTGGCTTAATAACTGCAGATGGTCAACAACAAAACGTTATGGTTTACACAACGTCCTATCAACAGGTAGGGTACCGTCTGCATCTCACAACTTCAAAAGCATATGATAGTCTCTGTAATAAAATGGTTTTCTCCAAATATATATTACTGTCAGAATTCCTTAATGATGAAAGCATTTCCCAGCTGCTCATGTCTACATGGAAGGTGACGTAGCTCTGAGGCAGGCAGCAGCTAGCTGGTGTGAGAGCAACCCCCTCCTGCTGCCTGTTTGGTGGCTGAAATAGACACGTTACTTGAAACTTTTTTTTTTTTTTTTTTTTTTTTGATTTTTCGAGACAAGGTTTCTCTGTGTAGCTTTGTACCTTTCCAGGATCTCGCTTTGTAGACCAGGCTGGCCTCGAACTCACAAAGATCTGTCTGGTTCCGGCAAATTATTTTCTTCTTTTTTTTTTTTTTTTTTCCGACACAGGGTTTCTCTGTGTAGTTTGGTGCCTATCCTGGATCTTGCTCTGTAGACCAGGCTGGCCTCGAACTCACAGAGATCCGCCTGCCTCTGCCTCCCGAGTGTTGGGATTAAAGGCGTGCGCCACCAATGCCCCTTGAAACTTTTCAAGATCTTACTTTCCATTTTCCAATCCTAGATTTCTGGTGTCCAGCAAATTCAGTTTTCGTGATCTGAAGAAGTGATGGAAGCGGGCTGTACAGATCGTCCGACCAAGTCTGGAACAGAGGCGTCAGGAGGAAGTGAGGGGAAGACGCCTCTTTGTACAATATGTAGCTGTAATGTAGCTTCCTGACGCTTGACTAATTGAGGTGTTAATTCTGACTTGAGAATCTTTTTCATGAATGATTTTAAAGAAAAAATTGGATTTTAAAGGTATTAAAATATTTTTGTTTTGTACAAGAGTTTGTTGCTCTGTATGACGCCTGTATGCATTGTATATTGCAGTTTACTACTGTCAGAGATTTGTAGACAGTTTCTTATTTTCATATTGAATCATGTTATTTTGTAATTCAAGTAAGCAGCTGGGTTAATTCATGATGTTTGCCCTTTTTAATAAAGTATAAGGGTAGAGTTCATTTTGAATGAAAGTTGCCTTTATTATAAATTTGAGTTTGTCCTGGCTATATACTATCTTGCATGATAACCTAGCTAGATTTTTAGAATTTACTTTATTTATTGAAATTAATTTTTTTGGTAAAAGTCATAGCTTAAGCAGTGTCTTTTTTTTTAAATGTAATTGAATAATTAAGTTGGATGCAGAAGCAAGTGTTGTCTGACCTATAAACTTGGTGCCCATCACTGTCCGCGCCTCTTCAGGTAGCTCTAGTTACTATCATGCGTGTTAGAATTCATTCCCACTTGATGTAGTCCCAGCACCCAGGACCCTGAAGTGGTCCCTTTCTTAAGTATTACAGTGTCCTCGTCAAGAGGGATGTTTTTAGTCCATTGATAATGTCATATCACCCTTTTCACTGAAAGGTCAGATTTCCTGTTGAGCTGTGAGAACCAGAACAGTGGGTGTGATTGTGTGCAGACGTTTTACGTGGATGAGTGAACACACAGGAGAGCAGTGAGGGCCCCGGGTCATGTGACACGGGCGCCTTGTGGCGCTATCAAGCTGTCTGCAGTAAACTAATGTTAGATGATGTGGCTTTGTACGGCTTAGCAGTGTGTGCTTAGGTTCCTTTTTAAAGTAAAGATTTCTATTTTCTCATCTATTCTCTTTAGTAATAATTACTTTGAGTTTTTGTGTACATAGAGGTGGTAGTTTTAGCTCTATCAAAAATGGCTTATTGTACAGCTTGTCCAGAAGGAAATTTGTGGGACTCCAATGGATGAAGGAGAAAATTTCCTAGATACAAACTGAATGATAACAGCCACTTTGCCAGGAGTCCTGGGGAACACAGCTGGCTATTCAGAGATTAAATAACCTCTCCTCTCCTCTTCCCCTCTTCAATAATAACCTTCATTGTAGACAATGCACATAGGAAAGAAAGGGAGAGGATGGTTAAGCAAAATCAACAGCCACCCTACTGTGTTGAAATAACCAATGTTAATATTTTGATAAATTCATTTGTCCTTTTACTTTGCTAAATATGTATATTTTTATAAAATGGGCTCATGTTGTGCACACTGTTTTGTAACTGGCTTTTTCACTTAACAATATATTGTGAACACCTTCCCCAGGTTGTGCATGGTCTTCTGCATCATTTTTACTGGGTTTTTATTCTGTTGTATGACTGAATCATGATTAATTTATTTAACCACCTATTGGAAATTTTAACTCTTTTTATCTCTCCATAGTTATAAATAGCACTTCACTGAATCTTGTGTATATCGTAACTTTTCTTGAAATAAATTCTTAGAAGTAGAACTGCTGGGTACCAGATACACAAAGCAGGAAGGTTTTGCTCCTTGTGTGTGGGTTCACTTTTGGAATGTGTCCTACCCAGACACTGTCATCACTTCACTGACACAGTGTGACACTTGGGCATCAGACCGTCTCGACAGCTCTTTAAAGGTTAAGAATAAAGATAAAAAGTAAATTACTAACCATTTTTAAGTTTAAAGCATACATCAAAATAGGATTTTGAACCTGATTGTGAGGGATACCTTTTAGGGCAAAAGCAGGTCAACTCAGGGTCATAGTGCCTGCATATTCATGCAGGAAAGAAAACAGGCATTCTGTGTGTGCCTGATCCCGTGTCCTTCATGCTCACTTAGGGTTAGCTTCATGTTCATCCTGGCTCACATCTGATACCATCCTTAAGTGTTTGTTAACCTAAAATAGTTTTATGATTTTGTAAATACTCCTTTTCTGATTAAAAGTGACTTAAGGTTTCAGTGATTTAAGTTACAAGTGGCATAAGGTGCTTAAATTATCCTGATTTTGGTATTTGGTATAGTAGTGTATGTTGCACGAATCCTAAATGGTCTTATAATAAAAACCCAGAGCCAGATATTGGGGTGAATGCTGAAAGATCAGGGAGACAAAGGAACAGGCCACTGCCATGTCTCACCACGCCAACTCCACGCCCAGCCATTTCACTTCCTATCTCAACCTTCCTAGTTAATGGATCTCTGCCTCCTGAGTGCTAAGATTAAAGGTGTGTGCCACGACTGCCTGACCTCTATGTTTAACTCTATGGCTCTGTCCTCTGATCTTCAGGCAGATTTTATTAGAGTACAACAAAATGTTACTACATTTCCCCATTTTTGTCTAAAATAATAAAAGGTTGTAACTAATATAAAATTATATACAATAAGTACAAGAACTATATAATATATAAAGCCAAGAATTACATCAACAATGTCCAGTCCATTGACATTTCATGGATTCAGAGAAAATACTCCATTATTTATCCTATTTTGGTGAGTCTAAAATGTACCTAATTCACTTTCTATCCTAACTTGTATTACCAACCCAAAACTATATTTTGATGTCTTTCAAACTTAAAAACTTTACACCTCTTTAGTGAGTTTCTTTTCTGAATTTGTTAACAAGGAAAACTATTAGCTAGTCTTCAACTTCATCAAAGACCTGAGAAAGAAATAAAACAAGAAGAGCAGGCAAGTGACTTCTAAAAAATGTGAGAAATGACAGAAACAGCTGGCTGCCTGGACAGTCACCCAAGGTTCCTCTGCAACGTTGGGGTATCCATCTTCGGCCTACAGGTCTAGCATATCTGACAGACTTATCTGTGAAGCAGGATTTTCTGAAGGGCTGTCCTACTTTGGCTTGGCAGGGTTTGGCAGTCCTTTTTTTGTGTGCCCTGCTCATCCCATTTGGACAGCATTCTGTCAGCAGTCGAGGCAAGGGCATTTTCTTGCCCAGTGGCTAACTTGCCACAAAGAAAGTAAACTCCATGTGGAGTTTCTTCGATGCCCATCATTGCTCTGAAATAGATTGGTGCTGCCAGGAGCAGACATGTCTCATTGTCATAAAAAAAAAAAAAAGACTCTGTGTTACTAAAACATCTTAAATGCCATATTCTGTAGATCTCTGAAGTGTTTGAAGATGACCTATCTACCTAAAATATATCTGTTGGACCTTGAAAACATACCTAATATGACTACAAGTTTGATTTTAATAGGTTATTATTAACTTGCATTTCTTTATATCCTAAATAGTTGGTAATAATAACTTTCAAGGACTAGCAATTTGCATTACATTGTTAAACAAGCTGTATAGGTACAATACCTTGAACAAGAGTAGAAATACATGTAGAGTATGTTCCAACAAAAATAATCTCAACTTTGTATCAATATACACAATTTGTATCCAAAATATCCAATGTAAAATATTTAAAACTAGTAGTTGTTTTTTTAAAGTAGATTCAATAATCTACCTTTTTTATCATATCCATATTCTTTTCAGAGTAGATTTAATTACCCTTTTATCCTATCCTATCTATCTTTTATGATATCATATCTGTATCTTTTTTTCAGAGTAGATTCAATAATCTACCTTTTATCTTATCATACCTATATTTTTTCTTTTTAAAACAATAACTCCTTTGTTTAGCTTTTTTCCTATTACCAATAACAATTTGTAATAAACCACCAAAATAATGACAAATATGATCAATCCATGTGAGTCTATTAAATGAGTGACAGAATTTATTAAGATATAAATTGAGGAAATGCACTCACAATTACAGAATGGAGTAGACAGCACAAAGTCATCCCCTGATCTGACTGGGAGCAAATCCACCTTGCAGGTAGGAGCAGGGAGAAGGGGCATGTGACCCTTCTCCAACTCCTTATCAGAGGTCATGTACAACAACAGGATGCACTGCCAGACAGCCCAAGGTCACGGGCAGAGCAAATACCACTACACAAATATCCATAACTTACTGAATGACTAAAAACCACCTACCCCTTGGGGTTGGGGATTTAGCTCAGTGGTAGAGCGCTTGCCCAAGCGCAAGGCCCTGGGTTTGGTCCTCAGCTCTCAAAACAAAACAAAACAAAAACTACCCACCCCACCTCTTGTGAATGTAGATGTCATTGTCTTAAATTTACTTCCTGCTGTCTGGGGCTGAAGGCATCTTAGGGGACCTGAAAAGAAAAATTTGGGTTAATTGTCAAGTCTTGGGGGTTAATTCCTCTCCTTGGTAATTTTTTTGGGGGGTGGTTCTCTCTCCTTTTTTGGATGCTAATTTGTCCAAAGGTCTTTAAATTTCTCAAGATGATTTTGTTTTGTTTTGGTTTGGTTTGGTTTTTTTTGTTTGTTTTCTGGAGTGATAAAAACTGTGCCCCAACCCTAACTTTGAGGAGGTTCCAAATCTAATCTGTATCATATTTGCTTTATGATTTCTCCTGAAATTTTTGTTCTCTCCTATAGCTGTTCTATCATTCAGAGCAGTATGGGAATTTACAGTAGGCATTAGGTTATTTAATTGCTCTAGGAAGGGGCTTCCCCCACGATGACCGGAAAGGACTGAACAGGATTTGACATGGGGGCCTGGCAGGGGCCCCTCAGGAGTTTCCCCAACAGCAAAGGATTACCTTGTCTGCCCCTCGTTGATCAACATTCGTTAGTGCAATGTCTGCCTTTGCCACACCTTCTGCATAATCCAAAGGCGAGGGGCGTTATATTGGGATTATTCTTTGAAAAAAATTATTTGTAGGAATGCCCTGTTTACAGTCCTTTTTTTAGGTGACCCTGTTTACTGCAATTGAAACATTTGACATTACTATTTTTCTTCAAACCTCTGGAAATCACCTCTCCTATCCAAGCATAATCATGGTCCTGAGATTCAATATTGATAGTATCTCAGATCCATTCCTCCAAGGGTGCTGATCTTGCCTTTACCGGCCTAATTACCCTTTTGCATTGTGCATTAGCATTTTCAAAAGCCAGAGCTTCAATTATTTGTCCAGCTTCTGAATTTGGTATCATTCTATTTACTGCTGAAGACAGCCTTTGTGAGAAATCAGTGAAGGTTTCTTCTGGGCCCTGTATAACTTTTGTAAATGACTCAATTTTCTTTCCTACTTCTTCAATTCTGTCCCAATCATTCAAGGCTGCTGTGCGGCATAAAGTAGGGTCATCATATAAAGATTGTCTTTGTATATCAGCATAATTGCCCTCTCCAAGAAGTTGGTCTTAGATTTCCATACCTTTAGCCCTACTTTTTCCTTCAATGGTCTTAGCCTCATCCTTCCACCAGGTCCTCCACTGTAATTGGGGACCAGCCTCTTAGACTGCTGTAACCAAATCTCTCCAGTCTTGAGGAATAATTCTATTGCAAGTTGACCATGAGTTTAACATCTGCTTCACAAAAAGTGAGTGCATATCATATGAGACTATCGCTTCTTTGAATTTCCTCAAATCTAACATTTGCACAGGAGTCCAGTCAGCTCTTACACAGCCTTGGGGATATCTATCACTGGGCAGTTCCTGTAAGGATACTGGATAAATTAAGGTTGACTGTTTGAAAGCCTTAGGTTGTTCCTCTGTAACCTTATAATGCAATGCTGAATTGTTTCTCCCTTAAATTCTTCTGTCTGGGTCTGAATATCTCTATGATCTGTATTAATAAGCTTTTCCAAGACTTTTATCTTGGCACTCATATCAACCAACTTAGCACTCATATAAACCAACTTTTTTAGGGATAAAATAAGAATGATCAAACCGATAGTTTATAATTGACATTACGTCAATGCCATCTAAGTTAATTATCCTCTCATTTAATTGTTCCACTTTTCAGGCTGTCGAGTGTGTTATCAAACAGAGACCAAACTCCTTCCATTATAATAGTTTCCCCCTTTTTTTTTAAATGGGGGTAGGGGGTGTGTGGCTGCGGGAGACAAGTCTCTGCACTGCTGCTGTCATGAGACTGAGACTAGGAAGCCCAGTGTGGCTCCATTTCTGTGCGCTTGGAATCTTTAAGCTTTCTTAGGCCTATGTGGATCAATGTTCCACGTTGGGCACCAAATGTAGAGGGAAGTTTCTCAGTCCCACCTAGCCCTGTGGTCCAGATGAATCTCTCCCACCCAAGCTCTCAGCCACTTATAATCACTCAGAAGCTTATATTAATTACAAACTGTATGGCCTATGGTTTCAGCTTCTGGCTAGCTTTCATCTTAAATTAACCCATTCCTATTAATCTATACGCTGCCACATGGCCACGGCGTTACCAGTCTGCTGGCATCTTGTTGCTCCTTGAGTGGCAGGTTGGCATCTCTCTGTACTCTGCCCTTCTTTATCTCTGCTTGGATTTCCCGCCTGGCTGTAAGCTTTCTTGCATAGGCCAAAACAGCTTTATTTATGATCCAGTGGGAACCACACATACAGCATACAGAAAGACATCCCACAGCAGGTATAGAAGCTGTTATTTATTTCTCTCCTCCCATGTAATATGTATACATTATTCTCCTTTCTCGAAAACATGCTTTACTGCCTTGGTGAGCTAAAGAAATCCAGTTACCTTTAATATTCTAATTATAAATGCTTATGAGGTTCTATCTCAAATTTCTCTAGTTGAGCAGTGAGACAAAAGAAACCAAAGGCTGGCAGGATAGCTCAGTGTGTAAGGGCATTTGCTGCCAAGACTGACCTGAGTTCAATCCCTGGAACCCACACAGGGGAAGAAGAGAACTCCTACAGGATGTCTTCTGACCTTAAAACATGTGCTGTGGCACTATGTGCTCTTTTTCTCTCTCTGTCTCTGTCTTTCTCTCTGGTGCACGCGCACACACAATGTGCAATTTTTAAAAATGCACAATTCTATCTTTTGCAAGATGTAAATATATATAGTTCTCTTGTAAGCTGTGAGTAGTTTTATCAGCAAGGGACTATTACTTTATATAAAATATGCCTTCAGTCACTCTTGTGAAGTTAGGCAAAACCTTAGTTCTTTCAGAGTTTCTGGATGGTGTGGTGGCATCAAGATCAACAGAGTTCAAGGGCAGCCCCGACCTCCAAGTCGTCCCAGCTTAGGGTCTGTGAGAGTCTTTAGAGTCACAACTGTAGATGACACTGGAATGTGTTATTTCTCTGGCTTCTGGCCACTGCCTGTGAAGACAAAAGACTTGCCTAAAAGTCTGGCTCTGACTTCTGACTTGTTCAGATGGCTCCCTTCAGCGCTGCACACCGGATGAAGTGCTCATAGAAACTCAGGGCACGTCATGCATTAGTATTGGCTCCTCAGTCTACAACAGATGGCATGATCTTTTTGCCCCTTTCATGTATATTATATAATTCATGGCAGTAGCAAGTTTTTGTCTTAGTTTTTTGCCTTACTTTCTGTACTTAGTCTATGAATGAAAGGTAGTTTGAATCTTGAATACTGAACAGTCAGTTGAAACAAATTGGGGCCAGTAAGATGACTGACTCAGCAGGTAGGTACAGGTGCTTGCCACCAAGGCTGGAGACTGAGTTAAATCCATGACCCAAGGGATGAGGGAAGAGGGCAGATTTCTGGAGGGTTGTCTTAACTCTACTCACACGCAGACAGTCGCACACGCGCGTGCACACACACACACACACACACACACACACACACACACACAAATAAATGTAACAAAACAAGTTTCTAGGCAAGGACAAGGCATAAGCAGTACCTACATGCCAAGGAAGCTCATTCACATATGAGAAACGACAGCCAGTTGAGCATGGTGGCACACTGCCAAAGGGCCCAGCACTTGTGAAGCTGAGGCAGAAAGACAGCGTGGCAACAATAAGATGCTTGCTCAGAACAAAAACACGAGGGGCTGGAGAGAGGGCTCCGTGACTAGGAATACTTCATATTCTTGCAGAGGACTCACATGTGGTTCCCGGCATGCTCACAACTATCTGTGACTCCAGATCCAGGGGTTGTGACAACTGTGTCCCCACCAGCACCTGCACTCAAACACATCCCCCTCCCCAATTTCAAACACAAAAACACTTTGGAAAACAAAGCAATCAACAAATGATAGCATGCAAGGGAATATCTGGGCCATTTAATGGAATGCCAGTCCTACTTCCTACTCTGGCAAAAGTAACTTGGGAAATGTTTCCTGGGGGCTGGGGAGATGGCTCAGTGGTTCCATGCTGGCCCCTCATGCATGAGGCGGAGTTCAGTTCACAGGAGTCCTGTAAACTGGAGAGGCAGTACATGCCTGTAATTCTAGTACTGGGGAGGTGAAGACAGGACCCCTGGCCAGTGAGAGGTCCTTTTGTTGCATTTTCTCACCTACAAATGCCCTATAGTGCTGGCTATCATGACACAGGCCTGTAGTCCCTGCACTTGGCAGGCAGAGGTAGAAAGATCAAGAATCCAAGGTCACCTGTGGCTGTATACCAAGTTGGGGCCAGCTCGGACTACATGAGAGAGAACTGTCTCAAAAAGCCAAACAAACCTGCAAGTATGTGTTTTTCTACTTGTATCAACAGTAAGTTACATCTTCAGACTTCATTTGGGAAGCAGCCTAGACAATAAAGCTTCTCTTTAAGAACTCCAAACGCGGAATAACAAAGGAAAGTAAAATAATATAAGGTGATACAAGAGTCTGTTAGGGTTGATGGAGTGCCTCCTCAGTGGGTTAAGGCACTTGCTACTAAGCCAGTGTACCTGAGTTTGATCCCTGGGACCCACCAGGTGAAAGTTGAGAACTCCATGTACAAGCTGTCCTGACCTCCACACTGGAACTATGGCATTCATGCAATAATACATGTACATAAGCTGTATTGTTAAAGAATTCCTTTAAAAATGTATCTGACATAAAAGCAGGTTTTCAGAAATGAAGCGGAAATGGAAAAACTTTGGTGAGTCAACACTGAAGTTTGTGTCTCTATACCCAGAGGTGTTAAGCCCTGCAGACTTGGAAACAGTAGCCAGGCTGGACATAAGGCAGACACAGGCTGAAGTCTGAAGACAGCCACTGTAGGAATGTGAGCAGGCTAAAAACACCCCTTAATTTTGGTGCTGGATGGAGAGGCATAAATTGCCACTCTCAAAACATTCATAATAGGCCATTCCTCAGTTTATTATTCAAAATGATAAACCATCAAGCTAATAATTTGAAGGAGTCTCAGGCTAACAGCCTTTGGATGTCTGGAAAAGCAAATAGATTCTCTTAGGGATTTTCAACTTCAGTCTGACTCAAATCATCCTTAGTTGTCAAGGAAGATACCAGATACTCAAGACAAATGGCACCATGAATAAAAGACAAAGTCCATCAGATAAACAAGGTCATCACAAAGAATATGAACAGGAAAAAATGATGTTTCAAGAAACAAACATATAAAAGGAACAAAAGATTGCAGAAAAGATTTGTAAACCAACTAGAACTTGTTAAGAAAAAATAAAATAATTGAAAATTAAAAAACAACCCTCTAGGGGACAAGGCCATTGTCCACTCCACTTCAAGTCTCCGGAGTTCTGGCACATGGACCAATGCCTGGTGTCCCAGAAAGGCCGCACCGGAAGCACTGGGCTGGCTGCTCTTGTCTCTAGCCACAGATTCCTCTCGAGAACCCTGTATGTAGTCTTCATTCTAAGACAGCCAGGCACTACTCTGGTAGTGGGACAGTCTGTGACCCAGGGCTGACTTGTGAGGTGCCATTTCTGAGTTCTGGGAGTTGATCTGGGCCACGCCTAAGGGCTTCCTGAAGCATGGTAGGTCCACTTAGAGGAAGTACTAAGTATGAAGGCATGACTTGGAGGTCCCTTGGTGAGTTGTGTATCCTGGAGTGCAACTCTTGGCTGCTGCAGACCTCACTCAAGGCCTTGGGTGGGACATGCCCTAGTCCATATGGAGAAAGACATGACCTCCACATGCCTCAGACTAGAATTAAACTAAAAAGACAATTTATGTTTAAGACTTAGAAATAAATCAGCCTATAATCACAACATAAACAGGCTAAATCATTCAATTTTTAAAACTTTCTTGGCCATCAGGTGGTGGAAGGCAATACTTAGTAGGCAGAGGCAGGTGGATTTCTTTGAGTTCCAGATAGCCAGGGTTACACTCTATCAAAAAGAAAATGCAAGGGCACAACTGTGGGGTCCATAATGACACCAGGATTGGAGAATCCTAAACTCAGATGGCGGTTAATCTCTGGAAACCTGAGGGCTGGTTCCAGACGTTCCTATTATGAACTATTATGGTGAGGACAGTGTGCCACAGCACAAGGGCAGACAAACCAGTGGACCAGTAACACTAAATCCAGGCACAGACCAAAATGTATGTGCTCAACTGGCTTTGAAAACACACTTATAAAAACCAGGGAGAAGAGACTATTTCCCCCTTTAGTTTTTATAAATTCTTTGAGAATCATGTACAACGTGTTTTCAGTTCGGTTTTAGGGTTTGTTTGGTTTTGTTGTTGTTGTTGTTGTTGTTTTTCTCTTTGGATACAGGGTCTCCCTATGTGGCACTGGATGTCATGGAATTCACTATATAGACCAGGCTGGCCCCAAATTCAGAGATCTGCCTGCCTCTTGTATCCTAGTGCTGGGATTAAAGGCGTGCACCACCATGCCCAGCTTCCATTTTTATCATCTTCACTAGCCTTTCCCAAATCTACCTCCACCTCATACCCACCCAATTTTGTAGCCTTTAAAAAAAAAACAAACAATGCGGGGCAGTGGTGGCGCA
>CABHPR010152702.1:6434-24124 GCA_902168415.1 Peromyscus melanophrys | reverse complement strand
GAGGCCAGCCTGGACTACCAAGTGAGTTCCAGGAAAGGCGCAAAGCTACACAGAGAAACCCTGTCTTGAAAAGAAAAAAAAAAAAAAAACAAGGCTGGAGAGATGGCTCAGTGGTTAAGAGCACTGGCTGTTCTTCCAGAGGTCCTGAGTTCAGTTCCCAGCACCCACATGGTGGCTCACAACCATCTGTAATGAGATCTGGTGCCCTCTTCTGGCCTGCAGGGGTACACGCAAACAACACTGCATACATAATAAATAAATATATAAATCTTAAAAAGAAAAAAAAACACGCCGGGCATTGGTGGCGCACGCCTTTAATCCCAGCACTCGGGAGGCAGAGGCAGGCGGATCTCTGTGAGTTCGAGGCCAGCCTGGGCTACCAAGTGAGCTCCAGGAAAGGCGCAAAGCTACACAGAGAAACCCTGTCTCGAAAAACCAAAAAAAAAAAAAAAAACCACATACACATTAAGTACAGTTTGTGCTGGCCATATACTCTTGGATGTACAGCCTTCCACTGAAGTGTGGTTGACCCTGTTTTAAAAAAGAAAAATGGCAAATTGAGTCCATCAACATACTAAGAATTAAAGGTTAGTTAGTATTTTAGAAAGAACAGTCGTGTATGCACACACGCAGAGAGCAGTGAAACTCAACAACTATTCACAACCAAGCACCAGCATCTAGAGTGGAGAGGACCTCCTCAACCAGGACAGGTGGGTGAGAACACACTTCAGACCATGAAGCATTCTAACACCTTAACCCAGCCCTGGAGGTGGAGACAGCTCAGTGAGAGTCCAGTTCCTGCCCGAGGCAGAGGACAACAGAGGAAGACTCCTGTAGTTCCCACTGGTTGCCTCATGGGCATGAATACACACCTGCGTGGTCACGTGCACACATGACCCAACGTAAACAGATGGTTTTCCTTGAGATGGCACACGTCCACCGTCGGTGCTTTTCAACATGTACTGTGGGTCTGCAGGAAGGGACCAAACTGAAGCCATTTTGGATAGAATTTCCATTTTGAATAAGGGGCCAAATAAAGTTGAAGTTCCCAGACCTCCCTGGGTAACTGACATTACAGACATCCTGGCTGGCAAGCTGAGACGTGAATGGTGGACAAGCCACCCCACCACAGCTGAGTGAACCAACCAATGGGAACAAGACTGTACCAGAGAACAATGTCCCTAGGAAAAGTCCCTACCCCGAATCCTGACCGGTGGAAAATACAACCGTAATTTGGCACAGAGGGTTTTTTTTTTTTTTCTGCTTAAATACTTGCTGAAATGAATGTTCAGGGAGGCAGTCAGCTCCCAAGTCTATACTGCTGTCCCTGCCCAGTTCAATAAAGACCCTGCTTTGTGTGGACTCTTGTGCCTGCCTGGGTTGTTTCGAACTCTCAGACCCCACAACATTCTACCTATCACTGTAGTAAAATAATGATAAGAAACAAAACATCCATAATGGGCAGATGAAAACTTAAAAGTGCCCGGTGTAGTGGCGCACACCTTTAATCCCAGCACTCAGGAGGCAGAGGCAGTCAGATCTCTGTGAATTTGAGGCCAGCCTGGACTACAAAGCAAGTTCCAGGGCAGCCAGGGCTACACAGAGAAAATCAAACAAACAAAATACACATATATAAGATTCCTACAGAGAAATCTAATATAAGACATGAGGCTTTCATAGGGAAAACTGTGTTTATTGGAAGACATTAAATAAAGACATTTGAGACATTAAAGTCAGGGAGTGGTAGTGGCTCACGCCTTTAATCCCAGCACTCAGGAGGCAGAAGCAGGAGGATCTCTGTGAGTTCAAGGTCAACCTGGTCTACAGAGTGAGTTCCAGGATAGCCAGAGCTATTACACAGAGAAACTCTGTCTAGAAACAAACAAACAATAAGAAAGCATAATCAATGGAGAGACATATAATGCTTCTGACTGGGAAGACACATGGAAAAGATGCAAGTTTTCTCCAAGTTGATTAGCACATTCGACACAACTACAGAAGACAATGCACAAATTTGGTAGGAAATGTGTGTACCATATGCAAAGGGCTGACATCCAGAACACACACAGAGACCATATGCATCAATGAAAGACAACTTATCAAACATGGGCAAAAACACTAATCACTACTTCACAGAAGAGGACTATATATGGAAAAATTATTCCACAGTCATCAGGGGAATGAGACACTGAATATTAGACCTCCAACTGGCAGACACTAGACAGCCAAAAACGGGTGTTGCCAAGGTGTGGTCCAGGTACTCCAGCTGCGCTGAGGTGGGAGCACTTCAGAGCCCAGCTCAGCATTACAGTGGACTCCTCCTACAAGCTGCGGTATTCAACCTATCATTTCCGAATCTCTTTCATTCTTAAAATTGAGGCATTCAGAGCTACAGCACATGCAGGGTGCGCCTATTAGTACTTACCACATGAGAAACCAAATTGGAGACTTTTAAAGACACGAAGCATGCATATGTATGCTCCATTAGATATCAGCTGTGATACTACATACCAGGACAATATTTAAGCTTGGGGAAAGGAGTAAAAAGGACGAATGTCTCAGTGGTGGTCATGAAAACAGTGTCCTCAAAGACCTTCTTTAAGGAATGGTTATTAAACCGCAGTGCAGGACTTCAAAACTAACTGTCCTACACCAACTCTCGCACACACAAGGAAATGGGTGCAGGAAAGTATACATGCTCAACATTGACTGAGTATCTGTCCTCTGTCAGTCACTGTTCTCAGCACTGACTACAGAGTCTGCAACAGAATCGGGCAGAATGCCCACAGCAGCACTGTCTTCAATAGCAAAACACTAAAAATCATAACCCAGATCCTGGTGAACAGAAGACCAGATAAAATTGTAGAATAGTAATACAATGGAATATTATATAGCAGGAAGACATGAAGTACAATCACGTGCATAAACATGTATGCACATTTAGAAAATACCACAGAATGTCACAGGAGAATACATATATCATGATTACTTTTACAAACAAGTTCAAAACAAGGTACATCTAAACATTTTATTAAGAGCATACACATGTGTGATAGAGCTACAAATAAAAACATGGAAATGATGACTACAAACAAATCCAGAGCACTTACACTGTATGGTGTGTGTGAAGGGAGGAGAGATGGGATAGAGGGAGTTTGTAGGCCGTTAGGAAGTTCTGCTTCTTAAGCAAAGCTTGGTAAAAGTCATATCATTTTACCTTTTTTACCCATACAGACAGGTTATGGCTGGCACACACTGTTTCACAGCAAATATTTTTAAACAAGATGTGAGGTTACACAATACTTCAAACAGATGACATCGCCACTTCAGTCACTGCTGTCCAAATGAGAGGCAGCCAACAATAACGGGCAAGTCCACGACATACAAAACAACTCAGTGTGTATGATTGCTCACTCGAGCTGGTAAAGAACCAATGAGCTCGCGGTACCGCGGCCCTGCCCTTCCTTATCAGCCCACAGCAACCGCCGCCACCTCTCTGTGTGAGTACTGTGCTCACTGTGGATAATTATTTCTATAAAGCAGATAATGAGCCAGGCACAGTGGGATTGCAAGTTCAAGGCCAGCCTGAACTGCATAAGGTCTGAGCTAACCTGGGGTTCTGATGAGGAACTAATTGGCAATGTAAAGCATACAACACTTCCTTACTGAATGGTGTTGCCTAGACACATTCTCCTAACTGTGCATTTGTGTGCTAAGTATTTCTAAAACCTGGGCAACATACAGCCATTCTCCACTGCCTCTCTATCCTCATCAAGGACAGCTTCCTTCTGGGTATGCAAAAATGTCAGCCGTTTCTAGACACTGTCTGCCAACATCACCCTGTCTGTGCCTGGGATTTTATGGACTTGCAGCAGTTAAGGGACAGTTTCTCCTAGTCCAGGGAATTCACTGAAAATTCTGGTCTTCAATTCAGAAATTCTGAAAAGCCAAAGTGCTCTTGAAATATTTAACCCATCAGCTGCTGTTTTTATCTTCTTAGTTATGGAGTGGGAAAGGGCAGACTAGTTGAGGCAGCTAATGAGCCAAGGACTCCGCTCTACTGCTAACACCATCAACTCACCAGCAAGTTACAGGAGCTGCTGTGCCTATCCATCAACAACACACATGCACACACACCCAGCCAGCTGTGCAACCCAGAATCCACATTGCAATGGACAAGGAGGGCAAACTGCAATCTCTGCACCAGACACTGGGAGCTTCCAAACTCTGCCTAGCACCTGTTAGGCTTTATTTTACTAGATGAACCTGCTGGATCAGGAGACCACCCAAGCACACATTTTCTTTCTTTCTTTCTTCTCAATCTTAGTTCTGCAACGGACAGAAGCAGCACATGGATAGGAAGATGGAGAGCCATCTGGAACCAGGAGGCCAACCATCCTGAGATTTTGCAGCTTTCACTCAGCTTAAAGAATCTGTTTTTTGTTTCTCCCAGAATGTTATGGTTTGTCTTTCCATACATGATCAGAATAATACATTGTAGTTACAGGGACTTATAACTAACTAGACCTGAAGAGAGGAAGGCCAAGGGCATCTTGTGTCTGTCCCTGTGAGTAAGAATCTAAAATGAAGTGCAGTGACTCAGGCTGCAATCCTGCCCTTGAGAGGTGAGGCAGAGGACTGTAAGGAGTTCAAAGTCAGCCTAGGTTACAGAATGAAACTAAACAGGCTCTTGCCCAACAAGCTTACAGTGGCCTGCCCCGGGGAGCGGCAGGAGTTCGGTTCTAAACCAGCTGTCAGTTCCAGCAGTTTCCTAGGCTTAAACTGATACACTGCTTTCTAGTGTCAGAGAGACTATTTCTGCTCCGCATGCTGACGCATGCCTTTAATCCCAGCACTTGGGAAGCAGAGGCAGGCAGATCTCTGTGAGTTCAAGGCCAGCCTGGTCTTCATGGTGAGTTC
Source organism: Peromyscus melanophrys (assembly GCA_902168415.1). NCBI lineage: Eukaryota > Metazoa > Chordata > Mammalia > Rodentia > Cricetidae > Peromyscus > Peromyscus melanophrys. The sequence goes on along the minus strand of CABHPR010152702.1, from coordinate 19,204 downwards.
CAGGACAGTCAGGGCTACACAGTGAGACCCTGTCTCAAAACACACACACACACACACACACACACACACACACACGACAACAACAAAGACGAGAGACTAACTTCTGACAGATTTTAGATCATTTTGATCTTCTAGTGTCTCTGTGCCCACCGATCTCCTTAAACTCTAACACAACTTCAGATCAGGCCCTCCTCTTTGAGATCTAGCACCTCCCTCCTACACCTCATCTCACAATTTCCTTCATTAGGAACCCAGTACAGGGTGGGTGAGGCAAGACAAAGCTCCAGCGTCTATCTCCCCAGTATAATACACACACTAAAACCACTCTCCTTCAGAACCACCCTGCTGACTGTGGTCTGAGATCGGGGAATGGAAGAAGACAAGTGTGGCAATTTTTTCACTCACCTGTTCAGATATTTAGGTGCCATGAACGGCCCAGGAGGGAAGAGCACGCAGACCGTCTCTGTGCAAACACCCAGTCAGAGACCAGAAAGGGACAATGCTACTAAGTAAGGGGACAGCATCTGTGAGACTGTGAAGAGAGACTTGATGCAGCAGCTAGAGCTCGCTGAAGGTGGAGGAGGTCAGTGAAGGTGTGCCCAGACTGGTCAAGTTCATACAAAGTGTGTGAAAAAAGACAGGTGTGGCACCACAGACATGGGCAACTGTGCAAATTCCAAGGGGTGCTCATGCGACAAGATGAAGTGTGAGGAGAGCGCCTCCTAGATCTGGGAAATGCAACAATATACCTGGTTTTGTTAGAGCCATCGGAACAGAGTAGCAAGGCAGAACCTGGCTGCTGTGAACCAAAGTGGGACAGAAGGAGACAGACAGACAGAGACAGAGAGAGAGAGAGAGACAGAGACAGAGAGACAGACACAGAGAGAGACAAGACACAGAGAGAGAGACAGAGACACAAGAGACAGAGAAGAGAAAGAGAGAGAGAGAGGGAGGGAAGAAGGGAGAGAGGAGAGAGAGAGAGAGAGACAGACAGACAGAGACAGAGAGAGACAGACACAGAGAGAGACAGACACAGAGAGAGAGAGACAAGAGACAGAGAAGAGAAAGAGAGAGAGGGAGGGAGGGAAGAAGGGAGAGAGGAGAGAAAGAGAGACAGACAGACAGACAGAGACAGAGGAGAGAAAGAGAGAGGGGGGATGGAAGAAGGGAGAGAGAGAGACAGGGAGAAAGAGAGAGAGAGACAGAATGAGGCGAGAGAGACAGACAGAGACAGAGAGAGGGGAGAAAGGAGAGACAGAGAGAGAGGAGAGAGAGAGGAGGGAGGGGGGAGGAGGGAGGGGAAACAGAGGAGAAAGAGAGGAGAGGAGACAGAGACACACAGAGAGACACAGAGAGAAAGTAAGCTAGCTCCAACAAGTCAAGGAAAGACTCTGAAGGTGAAAACAAGCCTAGACTGTTTCTTGGAGCCGTCTGTCTGCTTCCCTTGCACACAGATCAGCACAACTGTAACACAGTATCAAATCTTGGAGAAAATGACTCCTGACCACAACCTAACTTCAGTTTCTAGACAGCCCATGTTAAGTCAGCAAGAGACACATCAGCCTCCCACAGATGGGCTCTGCCACCACTACTCTCTGACTGTATCATTCAAAGTCAGTAATAACACCTGTCACTGTTTACAGCAGAAAGGGGCTTTTGTTTTACCTGTCACTGGCACACAGTACACAGAACTGCCTATGACCAGTCTTAGGAAACAACAGCTGCACTTCAAATGGCCAAAGGCCAAGCCCACTTGCAGTTTCTCTATTAGGAGCAGATGCCTACAGGAGCTCTAAATACTAATCACTCCAGACAGAATGTAACAAATGGTCTTTATGTTGTAAGCACTACCATTTTAAACTAAAAGCCCTTTAGTTACAGCAGACACTCTCTAAACAGAACTGATTTTTGCTAGTCTACAAGTCTGAAAGAATCGATCAACAATTTCACTTCTCTATAGATGATTATACCTGTACTGGATTATGGGGCAAAGATGCCTCATACATGCGATCTGATTATTTTAATCTTTAAATACAGATTGAGTTTATATATAACTTATTTCTAGTTAAATTGCCAAAATAATTTGCTAAACTAAAATAAAGCCAATACAGTATCTTAGAAAACATAATTCTAAGAGCATGCAGTATCAATAATATTTTTACTTCTTATGTGAACCGAAGTTCAGAACACAGGACAGAGGCTCGTGTCACAAAGACCGTTATACAACTGGAGAGGAAAGAAAGAAATTCAACCTAATGTAAATCCTCGTAGTAAGAGATGTCTGCCTGGGGTGGTGAGCTTGGTGTTAGAGCCCTGGCCTAGTTGCCCAGGCCCCGAGTTCAATCTCCAGCACACACACACAAAACAAGGGTGCGGAAGATGGCGGGAAAAGAAAACAATGTCTGAATGACATGGGTCACAGCTTCACCATGTGCAAGTCATGTTGGCAGGACGAGTCCTTCTGCTGGAGCCGTTCTAACATCACACGAACTACTAACACCAAAGCCACACTCCCCTGCTAAAGCTTCTCTCAGTCACCAGTTCCGTAACAGAAACAGAAAAATGACTTATGCTTAAGGAAGTAGGCCAATGAAGGAAAAAAAATACAATTTGGGCAATTTGCAAGGTAAAAAGATTTATTATTTTAACAAATCACTTGATATAGAAAGGCTACCCTTTTGTCAAAGAAGCAAATTGTATGTTAGAACCATGGGCTTATATCTGTCTCCTGGTCTAGAATAGAAGATGCCTTTAAGCAAAATAAACTAAATCACATACTAAATAGACAAAAAAAAGTACACACACAAAACCAACATTCTAGTCTGCTATACATCAACTTATTCCTCAACAGTAAGATAAATGTTTCAAGATGTAAACTGTTAACTGATGCAGAGAATAGGGATTGAAAGCCAGAAGTTTTCTAAGAAAGTAACTGGGCTCGAAACATACAATTCCTGTAACTGGCTATTCTAAGCTGAGCACACACATACAACAAAGCCTACCACTCAGTATGTGCAAATCTGCATACCACATAACTTTGGTTAAGACATGTTTAGCTCTATCAGACACATCATGGAAGCTACACAAATGATTACAAACATAATAATGAGGTAAGTTCAAAGTCTCCTAGTGCAAAAAGCAAGCACTGCCCAAAGCAAAGCACATAAATTAAATGAAGGCAGAGTGAAGCTCTCCCCACGGGAGCTGCTGGAATAACCAACCAGAGGTGCTCCTTGTAAACACTGCTTGGAAGGTACCCATTTAATGATTAAGGATTCATGTACCCAAAAAAGGTATTCTAATAACACCAGAGTAGTGCATTTATTTTTTATCTTTAGAGTTCAGAAACCACTCATGTGTCTAATAGTTTGCATATTTTCTTCAAGAGAAATTTAATTAGTGAGACGCATTAATTACAAATACTGTAGTATAAAAATCCCAGTCTTTACAAAAATTATATATTAAAATATTCTATACACTTTAAGTTAGTAACTGGCATATATATCAATTCTTCACAATTAGATTCATCTTCACTGGGTATATCATACGTAAAGTTGGAGGGCGCAGCTACTCATCACCCTAAACTGGCATTGAGGTTGTGTGGCAGAAGCAGCTAGGCTTGTGCTCCTGCAGTCACGGTAGCTCTCAGCCTGAAATGTCTTTTCTGCAGCTACTGCCTGTACATACTCATTTCCAAACTGACTGGCGGTCAAACTAAGAGACTTCAGAAGGTGTAAGGGAAGTTACCTGCAGCCAAATGGTCACGGAATCATCTGCATCTCTGAGGTGGTAAGGAGCCTGATTTGGCCGTCTAATGCTTTTTATTTCTGGTATACAAAAGCTTATACAATTTTGAGGTAAAAATAATGCAAAAATAAAACATCTAGAGCATTTACAAAAATCTTACAAATGTTTAAAACACTATTTAAAAACCTGCGTCCTGTTAAGGTGCTTACTTCTTTCTTCAGGAGGAGGACACACGCTTTGATTTTTAATGAAGTCAAGGAAAAGCACAGTTAGAGTGAGGAAGACTGCTACAAAGGACAGCGTTCAGGGACACACCCGACTTCTAAGGAAAATACAAAACACTAGAGCTGAAAGGGACCTTCACGAAAACTCTTCTGACGCTCTCACCTGCTAATGAAGAAATTAAGGGCCAGATAGATTAAGTGCTTTAGCTAAAGATATATTCAGATATATTGGTCATATACCAATTGGGACTATCCACTCTCCTTTTTCTATTTTGCCAGGATTCTCAGGAGGAAAAAAAAGACAGAGTTCCTGCACTTGTCTTTTTTTTTTTTTTTTTTAAACTTCTTAGGCCTGTGATAACTGTAAATAGAGGAGAGAGTTTAGGTACCGTAAGTCCTACGCACCGGAGAGAGCTGGCAGAAGAGCACTGCTCATGGGGTAAAGGCAGGAGATACTCAGGCAGGGCATTTACAACGTGGAACACTCGCCACAGCAAGGGGTACAACAGCCAGCTACTGGACCCATCTCAGTAGCTGCAGATGACTGAGTTACGAGGCCTTGACAAAAGAGAAGGGGCAATACACCTTACGGCTTTTATCTTTGTTTTGCTATTCTTTTTCTTTATAAGTAGTTATATGGGTAAGGAAGAATCCATATACTAATTTTCAGTCTTTGCTTCTTTCTATTTTTTATTTGGATCTAGAAATGAGCAAATACATCTTAAGAACAACTTACAAACTCAAATTCATAACTGCTAGAAATACAGTCAGAGAATACTCTCCGAGAACAGGTCTTCATAACCAGTTACTAATAAATAACCATCACAACAGCTTGAATAAAAACAACTCAACTCAAAGGTGCTTTCTTATTGTTACCTTGAAGCCATCGAACTTGGGTGGCTGGTCCATAGCCCTTTTCATTCTTTGCTGATATCCTGAATACAATGGCAGGTCTGGATGTGTAATCAATATGCGCATTTGCAAGCTGCCCAGAAGTCACAATACATGAGGTTTTAAGACCACAGTAGATCCTCATGAACACAAGTTGGCTTGGATTATCCTGCACCTGTGCTGTGCGGATAGCCAAGTAGGCTGAGTATTCCAAAATATTCCCAGAAGGTGAAGTTGGCGGCTCCCAGGAAAGGTGGATCCCTTCGACATTCTGGAGAAGAGGAAGAAAGAGGTGATTCTCTACTCCACTTATCATGTCCTCAGAAGGCAGACCCTTTCCCCCTGCCACTGCACTAGACACCGGAACTCTCACTGCTCATTAGGACAGCTTAACTGGCTCTACAGTTTACACACACTCTTCACAAAGTGATGCTTAAATATCCACAATCTGCCTACTGTATCCCCCAGAGAGGATTTTCTTCCTCAGCAAAGAGCAAGAGTTATAAAATACAACCCAACTTTGTATGTTCTGGAATTTAAAACTCTCCAAAATGAACTCTGGATGATGAAACCGGACAATACAAACTGATTTCCAGTCCTGTGGTTCTATGCTGTAATTGTACTTGTAATTTGGTACTAAAAATACCATGCATGGCTACCAGCACATACTTTTAAACATTTCATCCGCCTCCCTTAGGTATCTTTCACAAGTGCCAGTAAGAATCTCTGTATAAGATCAATCTTTGTTCTCAACATAATAGTGTCCAGAGTGATATTTCACAAGTGACAGAACCAAGAGGGTTTCACCCATGGCAATCTAATGTGATGCCCATAAAAATCAGGTTCATGATGTAGAGAATGACCTTTCCTATAAGTTCTGAAACCCGAAAATTTAGCTTCTCCCCCATGAAACAACTGGAAATGCTATGGACTGGAGGCTGGTCTCCCACCAGGCACCAGATTCACAGGAACATTGATCTTGGACTTGCCCACCTCTGAAACTGCAAATGATATATTTGTATTTTTAAAATAAATCATCTAGTTTTGGGTAGTTTGCTGTAATATAATAAATTCCCTTTGGCACACAGAAAAGAAATGATAAGGATGGAGAGGTAAACAGCAATGGAGAAAATGTTTTTGTTTATGTTTGTTTATGTCTCTAAACCCTGCATTTCCAATCGTTTGCATCACAGACCAGTCTTCCTGGACCTGACAGATTACCTTGGAGATACGGACTGTGGAAGGAGCTCCAGGAAAACCAGGGATACACGTTTTAAATTCACTGATTTTGCTGAAAGGGCCTATTCCACAACCATTGATTGCAGCAACTCTGAATTTATATACTGTTCCTGGAACAAGATCCTGTTTCTTAAGTAAACTGTAGTCAGGTACATCTGCATTTCCTACCTAAAATGTAAGATATATTGAAGTCAGAAAAAAGGTACACTTATTATTTCAAAGTTATAATTATTCAATTTTTATTAAACAAAAAACTAAGAATGAGCTGTATTTTAGGGATGCAATTCCATCATGTATTTCCCTTTCTCACACAAAGAGTAAAACTAATGCAGAACCCAGTAAGTCCCTTCCTGAATCACATTCATACCCAATGGGGAGTTGATCTGAACCTCTGACTGTACGGAGAAAGGCAAGGGAATTCTGCACATGGGAGGCAGTAGAGGCAGGAAAAACAAAAACAAAAACCCAGAGGTGACATCACAATCACAAAGAAATGCTCCATCCCCATGTGAACTCAACTGGGAGAAGAACCTCAGACTTGCTGTCACATAATGGTCTTCCCAGGAGCAATGCCCTGTAGAGACAGGTAAGCTAGCTTGGCAAAGAAGGCGTAACTGACACGTAGGGTAGTTTATAAATCCCACGCAGGACACTGAATAACCGTTAATGAGGATGTGCTCTTGGGTGGCAATACCCTACCATCTATTCCTTTCAGACAGTTTGCAGTTGTCCTTCCTGACCGTCACCACCCCTGCCGTGACAGCCAGTGGACCACCACACTTTCTGGAAGCCTGGCCATCTCTACTACACAGGAAGGACACCAGATCTCAGAGAGCTTAGACAACTGACTTGCCTCTGTTCACACCGAGGAATACTGGAACTAGAAATTCAAACTCCAGTTTACTAGCTACAGATTTTCTGCTCTTTTGTTCTTTAAGAAAAATTAGGTAGCTAACATGTCTTTACAATGGATGTATCCTTATATGAACACAGATTCATCTCCAGCCAGGGATCCTCATTAGCCATAAAAGTAGTAATTATATACACCGTGGAAAGATCCCAATTTCATTCCTTCAAATGACCTGAATCAGAGTTATCAAAAATAATCTCATTCCCAAGGTTCATAATTCACTTTTTGTACAATTTTCTTGCTTTATGAAGTGTTAGGCATTGTAGCCAAACTTATACACATGCTAGACATGCATTCTACTAATTATCTCCTCAGCCCTCAAAATGTAGAAAATTTACCAACAGTTAGTTACCTTTGACATACTTTGTTTTCCTTTTGGTAGCAAATAAAACTGGCTCACCAAAGCAGTATTGTTTTTAAAAATTCCCACATCACACCATTGTTGTTCTGTTTTCAAAATGGCCACTGGATTTGAAGGTGTCTCTTTCTAATTTCAGAGAAAGGAAAGTTTATAAAGACCTTATTAAATATAGAAATGTCAAACTTGTGTAATCCCATACAGTGGTCTACAAGTGCATACCTGGGTGAACAGCACACATTACTAGCTCACAATGAACAGGATGCCAATTAAACACAGGGTGTAACAGGGACTCTCTGCCAGGACTTGCTACTATGAGCCTGGCTGAGGTTAGCTTGCTTCCAAATCAGCGGCAGGTTAACATGCCAGCTGTTAGAGAGCACTGTCATTTCACAGACCCTCAGAAAGTGGAATCCCTTTGGAGAAATGCTACAGGAACAAAGTTCATTCCAACTGGCCTTGTCTCTAGATTCAAAACCAGTAAGTAGAGATCCAGTGATCTTTGCATCTGAAGTACCTGTGCTTCTCCAAAACTAAAAGGAGAAAAAATGTTCAAAACCAAAGTGCAATGCGAATAGATTTCAATCTATATGAAAAAGAGGAGATTACACTGGTCTGCATTTCTTTCCTATGCTTTAAAAACAGACTTTCTCTAACTTAAGCACTTTCGGTGGTGAGCTATCCTTACTCCCAGAACTAACCTTTCAAAACCATCTTTTTATAAATGGGACATTGTTTCCAGAAGCTCAAAACAAATGTGCACATCAGTTATTTATTTCTGACTTAATATACAGTAGCAGAGGCACATGCTCATCACATGACATCACTGACATTCAGGCTAGCACACACAACGAAATCAACTGACTGGAAGTCTTAAAAGCTTAGGGACAGCTCTGAACTTCATTTGCTAAAGCTGGAAAAACCCAACAACTTTCATGAAGCACCTGGCTCCAACTGAAAAACAAACGCAACTGTGACTGATATGTTGAGTCACAGAAGAGACTCAAAAGGAAAACCTTTCCATTTCATAATCCCTCCCTGAGAAGAGTCTACAAACACAGATTTAACCTTCTGGAAAGGGGAACACCGATGAAGGAAGATACATGATCAAGATTCCAAAAATGAAAAAAAAATTATGGAAAATTCTTAAAGACTCTAAAAAAAAAACAAGCGAGGAATCATAATGATCACAGCAATCAAGTGAAATGACCGTTTTTTTTTTTAACCCCTAAAAACAGTATGTATGTATGATCCTTATATTTATCTACTTAAGGCAATCCTGATGTATCTGTGAGGCACTTTGCAAGCATTTAAGTTTGGTGCTATGCAGATCCATTATGACCACCCATGAAACAACTCACTGTCTGATTTTTGAACTAGCCTCCATGTATGTCCATCTATTAGAGCAATGTTCTGCTGTGCTCCTATGAAGTAGTTACCCAAGTACTTCTGTCCCTTAACAAATTCCTTTAACCATTAATTTACATTAATGCACACATATGTATGTCCATTTAAATATACATAAACTAGAGAAAACATGGAGAAGAATGTCAAAATGATTTGTGGCCTCACATCCCAAGGATAGTCACCTAGCAGTTGTGGCTGCATTGTGAGGTGGTATACTGAGAATGTGAAATATGTGTATTAAATGAATTTTTACCTCAAAATTGGGATCACAAAATAGGCATTATTATTGTAGCCATCTTTTTTCACTAACTATATTATGAACATTTCCTATTCACCTACCTACTTGTAAATTTATATCAATTCCTTACTACATGAGACCTGAGGCCCTTTTTATTTAAACACACACACTCATCTAGAACATCATCTCCACCAGATCATACACTTACAGAAAAGGGCGTGGCTGAAGCATGCACCTCTACACGGCTGATCTTAGTTGCAGGCAGAGCACATATTTCATCAACTGAAAATCAAACCATCAGTTAAGTATTTAACCACTCAGACATATTAAAACACAGTTCATAAATATACAGGGTATTTAATGCCATCAAACAATTAAACATAGTCCATATTCTATGTATTTTACCATAATTAAAAGAACCAAAGAACTGGGGAGCTGGGGAGTTATCTCAATCAGTTCAATCCCAGAACCGATGTAAAAAAGCTGGGCACGATCTTATTATCCCAGCGCTGGTGAAGCAGAGAAAGGCAGATCTCTGGGGCTTGTTTGTCAGCCAGCTTAGTTAAATTAGCAAGCTCCATGTAAAAATTGGAGACCCTATCTCAAAGAACAGGGTGGAGAGTGACTGAGGAAGACACACAGGATGTCTCTAGCCTTCTCATGCACACACATGCACATCTGTGGATACACACATGTGTGCACGTGCACACACAAACACATGCACACAAAATGGGGAAAACAGCCAGAGATATCAGTGATCAATAATCACTCAAACTAGTCACAGTGTTCCTTTCATAAGGGTTGATGACTAATTCTAATCAAAGATGAACCTGGCTCCTGGCACAGGAGAACAAGTGACAAAGTTAGTCATCCATCAAACTTGGAGGACCGTCAATCCTCGGGACTAACCTTTCCTAAGGGATGGAGTGTGCTCAACTTACTCCAGTGGAGGAGATAAGCGTCACCTTAGTGTATGCTGGTCTGAATACTTTACATACAGGAACAAGGAATATACTGGGATGGGGGATGTAGCTCAGCATAGCATCAGAACGTTCAATTACTAACAGGACAGGCAACAAAAACTTGTCTAACTTTTGAGGTTAATAGGAGATATAGCTGGGTGCAGAGATCTACCCTATAAACTCAGCATTCAGAAGGCTGAGGCAGGAGGATCTCAAGGTAGGAGATCAGGCTGGGCTACATAGTGAGATTTAAAAAAAAAACCTTTAGTGTATGTGCATTGGTGGAACCGGAATTACAGACAGTTATGATCTGCCATGTGGGTGCTGAGAATTAAACCCGGGTCCTCTAGAAGAGCAGCCAGTGCTCTTAAGCACTGAGCCATCTCTCCAGCCCCATAGTGAGATCTTATTTCACAAAAAACAAAGTCAAAGAAAAAAAGACATGTATATTTATCTTAACTGCTTCATGATTTGCTCCACAGTGGAATTCCCATCTATATTGGTAACTCTGATGATTTATAAGTATAAATGGTTCAAAATGCAGTATGTGAAACATGTTCTACACCTTTAGATTTGGTACTGAATGCTGCTAGAGAAAGAAGTCCCATCTTCAGCACCTGCCTCATTTGAACTGGATGGTTCAGTTTTAATGGCCTGCTGGGCTCCTATAGTTTGCATGCTGGAAACAGTACTGGAGAGCCAAGTTTCAGGAATCATTGTTCTTAGGTCCAGGCAACTACTAAGTCCACCTACACGTGCTGAAGCATGAGGACCTGAGTGTGAAGGGAAAGGTATAGACCCTGGAGATGTCTGAGTTACTACTTTTGTTGTGCACTTCTTGGCGCTTTCAGTTTCCAGTCACAAACTTGAGCACTGTACGCAGCACTAATATGGATTAACCACGGGGTAGAAAATGTTTAGAAAACATTCCACTTGAAATACTGACACTGTTTGTTACTGAACTATAGATCAAATGACTCTGTCACTCGGTTTTAGGGTGTGTGTGTGGGGGGGGGCATGAGTTTCTTCATTGTTCTGCCTTTTCCTGCCTAAACTAGAAATGTATTTGTGATCCTGTCTTCTCTCCCATTGTGGAAAATAAAGTTATATTCATGTATCCCACAATACTGAAGACTTCCCTACAAGGTATTATGTTTATTTCTTTGATGGTGAAAGAAGATAGGGTTCATGCCCCACAAATTTCTTCATTTGGTACATACATATACATAAACATACATATACAAAGAGTCACAAACTGTAATGCCCACTATAAGGGAAAAAACAAAAACAAACAACATTTATCTTTTCCTAAGCTAGGGGCCTCCTTTCTCACTCTCTTCAGCGAGTTTTGTTTTTTTTGTTTTTTTGTTTTTGTTTTTTTTTTGTTTTTTTGGTTTTCCAAGACAGGGTTTCTCTGTGTAGCTTTGGTGCATGTCCTGGATCTCGCTCTGTAGACCAGGCTGACCTCAAACTCAGAGATCCGCCTGGCTCTGCCTCCCGAGTGCTGGGATTAAAGGGATGTGCCACCACTGCCCGGCTCTATCTGGATTCTTAAACTGAGCTTCCTTCTCTGCGAGTAAGTACCGTGGGCTGTAAACACTGTCACCAATCACTCTCTAGTCGAGCACGTATATATGACCTGGGCACCATACTGGCTGTTGGGAATCCAGCAGTGAACATGTCCACAAGGCCTCCCTCTGCTCGTGTGGCACTTACATTTTAGATAGCCTACATTTGTATTTCTAGCTGAGAACTGCTTCCTAGCCTGCACACTATGTATCTAACTGCCCAGTGTGCTCCTCCAGCACCGAGCTGGGTTCACAGGTGGACAATCTTCCTGAGTGTCCTTGTTCCTGCACTGTCATTCTGATGGTCAACTAAAAAGTCTTGCTTGACTTGCTTTTTTCTCTCATAACCAACCAGTTGCCGAGTTTAGTTAATATACATTTTTAAGAGCATCTTCAATGTTTTGTTTTCACTCTGTCTTACCCACTGTTTTGTCTTGATGCACACCCATCTCAGAGTACTAAAAGAAGCCCTACCCAGTCTTTCAATTCTTTCCTAAAACGTCTCTTCCTTCAGTAAAGTCAGAGGTTTTTTTCAAGGAAAACACAATCTAATCCTATCACCCCTTTCCTCTTGGAGATACACACCGGCAGCTCTTCCATCTGTAAAGGATGTCAAGCTCTGTGTAACCTAGACTGAGTAGCCATCCCTGACATGGAGTGCTTATGATGGGTCATCAGGCACCGTCCCACAACCTCTGGCTTTACTATTTATTCAGTACCAACTTTACTCAGGATTTGGAATCTCAAGCTCAAGTTTGTTTTCACAATATAAACTTCTTCGCAAGACAGAAAGTTACAAACAAGAAATCTTAAACTGGAAGTTTAGGACCAAGCTTATCTAGACCAAATAATACCTTTATATCAAGAAAGCCAGTGACCCTGTGGGGTGTAGTGGACATACCTATGATCCCAGCACCTGGAAGGGTGAAGCAGGAGAATCACTAGGAGCTGAGGCTAGCCTGTGATACCTAGTGAGTCCTAGGCCAGTCTGGGATACAGAGTGAGCCTATCTCAAAACAAAAATAAAATAAAATAAAATAAAATAAAATAAAAGCTGGATGGTGGTGATGGTGCACACCTTTAATTCCAGCACTTGGGAAGCAGAGACAAGCAGATCTCTGTAAGCTCAAGACCAGCCTGGTCTACAGAGCTACACAGAGAAACCCTGCCTCAAAAAACCAACCAACCAACCAACCAACCAACCAACCAACCAACCAACCAACCAA
>CABHPR010152700.1:20673-45628 GCA_902168415.1 Peromyscus melanophrys | reverse complement strand
GTGTGTGTGTGTGTGTGTGTGTGTGTGTGTGTGTGTGTGTGTGTGTGTGTGTGTGTGTGTTCCAGATACTGAAAAGGTAACTGGGGCACTTCAGTCTTAGACCTGATCACTTACAAAGGTAAATGTTCAAGTTATAGATAATGTCTGCATTATAAAAGCTGTTCTAGAAAAAGAAAGAAAGCCAATTCATTTCAGAATGTTGATGCTATTGTGAGCCTAAAGTTGAGTAAGGACAATTACAAGGACAAAAACAGAATGGATTTATTACATTATTACGAAACTCCTAGAAGAAACAGTGACTATTGGAATCTCATTGTGAATAGAAGGACTACCATCCAGTAAGAGTTAACACATGAAGTAAACATCAGAGGATCTGCTTCAAATCACTGATCATGGGTGAAGAAATAAATGTACTAACATTTTAATATAGTCGAAGTATTTGCTGAAGCATAAATATACTTATTTAAAAATGACTTAAAAATAAGAACAGAACTTCCTCACACTGATAAAGCTGAATACTAAAAGGCTAGAGACATTTTGTGCCCTTAAGCAAATAGATTACTTTATATTTCTGAATGAGAGCATATTTATCACTGAGTCAGAAAAAGAATTTTTGAACAAGATTTGAGTGGGACAAGGAACAAGATGAAAAATTAATAGATTTAATTACATCAAAATTAAAAATCTCTACTCACTGGTGGCCATGATAAGTAAAATTCACAAAGAGGTCATAAGCATGAAAATGAATTTTTCAATTTTTGAAACCAGGAAGAAGTGAATATCTGCATTATTAAATAATTCCTACCAATTAACAGAAAGTAAACCTAATAGAAAAGTAGGGGAAACCTACAGGTGGAGAATTCACTGCAGGAGAAAACAAACAGGCTAACACATGTTTCTAAAGATGGTCAACCCCTCTATTGATTTTTTAAAATGCTAATTAAAACAGTGAAGTAATACTTCACACCTATCAAGTTGGCAAACATTTTAAAGTCAGACACGAGGCACTGGTAGGTTGGGTAAGAAGTGAAAGGGGGAAACATGTAATGTCCTGCTCCTTGCCGCTGAGAGTGTAAGTGAGCACTATGACTGTGGAGAACAGCTGCACTGAAATTTTCCACATGCACCTTATCTGAGGACCGCCAGGCCCGTTCTGGAGACACACTCTGGGGAAACACTCACCTGGATCTACAAGGACACTTGCAAAACCCTATTTGTGGCAGCCAGCAACTGGAGGAAACATAGGTGTCCCATGATGTATCTTCACCAATGGCCTCTTGGCCTCTCACAGTGCCATGCCTCTGCAATTCTCCATGACCCCTTTAATTCTGCAACCCTCATGCTGTCTGAACTAGCAACACTCAGGAGTGCAGGTCATTCTGAAAATGGCAGTCCACGAGGAAAGTGAGAGACAAAATGATTCTATCCATCACTCAACAGATACACCAACTAAAACCAAACTGAAAAACACTATGTATATTTATTTTGCAATAAATTTTTAAAAGACGTCCAAGAATGTGCAGTTAGAGCATAAGGGGATGGGAGGGTATTGGGAGAGTGGATACCAGGGAGCAGAGGAGAAAATTAGAAGAGTACAAGAGAATCATCTGCTATGGGCAAACCAGGATAGTTGGCTGTGATTTGAGAAATATAATTAATTCAAGTTTTATAGCTTGAGTTTGCAGAAAAAGACACACGTGCTGCAAACACTGGGCCACTACATATCAGACGCAGCTCTCTGGAAGGGAGAAGGGTTGGCATTGTGATACTCAGTAGTCAGCCTTGCCATTCACTTTGCAAACAGATATTTATCCTGAGAAAGATAAGAATGTATTGAATTAAACTGATGTGATTAACTTGAAGGCAGGATTTTTTTAATTTCATTGATAAGTTTGCTTTTGTTTTATTATTATACAATATTCTCAAGCACTGGGGATGTGTGCCTGGTTTTTCTGTTCATAAAAACAGAACTTAAGCATCCTTGATCACAAGTATAATATAAATTGTGAGTCACTGAGAATGTTTTGCATGAGGATTTTTTTTTTCCTTATTACCTTGTGTCAAATGCTGCTGCAGAAGCTGACGTTTCCTGCCCCCGGGGGTCTGAGTGGTATCTTCAGGCAAGCTAGGGTGATGCCCCAAATGTGCAGCTAGGCCTTTTGTTCCTTCCATCCTTGAAAGTGTTTCTGCAAATTCTCCTAAATCCTTCTTGCTTATTGTCTTTCATAGCTCTCAGACACCCAATTTGGTGTATACATGTAAAGTTTTATTCTTTTTTTTTCAAAATGGAAATGTTCAAAAGCAAGATGCTAGTTTAGCTGCAGAAACTCCGAGATATTTGAAAAACACCTAAAAGTAGCTTAGCCGTGGACAAACAGACTGCATGTGTGAAGGAATAAAGGAATTTTATTGATTGGTCTTCCTGGGGAAGATGATGGGTGCTATGTGGCCTCTCTAAATTACAATATAATATTGCCTTCTTATTTTTTTTTTGTTACTCATGGAGAAACACTGCTGTCTCCCATTGAGTCTCTTGACTTTGTGGGACCACTCAATTTACATATTGTTGCAGTGAGGACCATCATCACATGATCACATGTTACACAGACCCTGAGTTCCAGCGAAGGTGGACTATTCCATACTCACTCCCTGTGGGTTCATCCCTCCTTGGAAATGCTACCTCCTTCTGTCTCCCTAGCCTCCATCTGTCAAACACTTTTTAACTTTAACTCCATGAATGCCTTCAACCATCACTACAGAATCATTCTTTCTTCCACCAAGCATGTGGGACTTCCTCCTTTCTCTCCTCTGCCTGTTTGGCATTGATGACTGGCCTAGGGTAACAGTATATCGGTAGTGCACGAGTGGTATCCCTTGCACATCAGGGAGGGTGGCTTATTATTGTCCCAGCCCACACATCCTGCACATGAAACTCATTATAGGCAGCCAATATCCCATAAATGGTCCATGAAGTAAATAAAAAAATACAGTTCTCTCTCTCTCTTTTGAACTGTCAAATCTCTGCCCCTTCCCCTGGAATACTAATTCCTTACTGGGGTCCCACATGTTTTCTCATTCATTCATCCCATGTCCAATTCTACAACAACAACAACAAAACATTTAGTTGTAGTGGGTAACCATTCCAGCTTTGGTCTGGAAGTTCCAACCCTTTGAGGCTTCCGTAACTATCACGCCTACAAGGCGGGGCCAAGGGAGGGCTGAAGACCTGAGATCGGGATGCGCGGCGCTCTCTTGTTTCCTGGACCTGGACGCGAGAGGTAGACCGAGGAAAGTTCTCCAGAGAACACCGCCGGACTGCGCTGCGTCTCTTCCAGAACCCATCATCTACCTATCCCTTCATTTGTGAGTTACGCCTTTAAATAAATCTCCTTTTAACTACGTGGAGTGGCCTTAGTAATTTCGCCAATATTTAGTTTTTGTAAGAAGACCATTAGCATTGTCCTCATTTTGCAAAGAAACCAAGGCTCAGAGTGGTCATCCGCTGTTACTCAGCAAATCATTGGCAAGAACTGAGACTCAGACCCAGTTCTGCCGGGTTCTTCACTCAGTTCTCCTATCACCACACTAGACATGCTGCTGGTGAACGCTGTGGGAATCTTCAAGGCGTGGTCCCCTCAAAGAGGATGGGGCATGTGTGATAATACTTGGAACATTGTGAAGGACTATTATCCATGTAACTATTATAATAGTTGTGATTACTACTGCATCTCTCAGTACTATTAGCAAAGACCAAGCATGACCTTACTTGATAAGTTCTACTAGCCCTTCCCTGAGTAGGGGCCAAGGCCCTGGCCTGTGGAAAAAGAAAAGGGGGCAGAGAGATCTCGGAGGTTGGTCATCCTGAAGAGGAAATTCATTAGGGTTAGGGAGAGAATGGGGATGCCTGGTCTGGGCAGCCTTGTGTGATTATGCTGGTTGTTCTACCCACAGGCTTAGGCTCCAGAGTCCATAGCACGAGTCATTAGAAGGTCTTATTAATTAAAACAAACCCAAAGCCAGGTATTGGGATGAATGCTGAAAGATCAGAGAGACAGAACAAGCCACAGCTTCCTCACCTCGCCAATTCCTCGGCTGATCTTGTTTCCTCAGAGTGGAAGCCTGTGTCCTCATTCAAATGGATCTCAGCTGAACTGCCGCTCAAAGCCTAAAAGCTTAACAAAACTTAGTTCCTGGTCCTCATGCCTTATATACCTTTCTGCTTCCTGCCATCACTTCCTGAGATTAAAGGTGTGAGTCACCACACCTGGCCGTTCCCAGTGTGGCCTTGAACTCACAGAGATCCGGATGGCTCTCTGCCTCCCAAGTGATAGGATTAAAGGTGTGTGTGCCACCATTTTCTGGCCTCTATGTCTGTCTAGTGGCTGTTCTGTTCTCTGACCCCAGATAAGTTTATTAGGGTGCACAATATATTGGGGGACACAATATCACCATAAGGGTCAAGTTCTGGAATCATCTAGGGTTCTGTTACCAAGCCTTTGTGCCCTGCACAGGAGGGTACGTCAGAGAGGGAAGAGTAGAGCCATGCTAATATATCAAGTTATGGGTCTATCTGTCCAGACCAAGCACCTTTAAAACATCTGTCCTCACAGGGAGAGAGCAGGAGGAAATACTAACTTCCTGCCAGCCCCCATCAGCACACCATACTCTCTGTCAGCCCTGAATGAACCCTGAGGTGAGCACAGACCCAAAGTGACCTTTTCTGTATGGCAAGGCAAGCAGAAAAACCCCTGCTAGCTAATATAGGGCAGTCATCAGCTGTCAGACAAAAATATTTGTCAGTTCCTGCTGACTGGAGCTGGGTCGGAACCAGTGACCCCTCAGCACAAATCCCCTGACTCCATTAAGGCAGCAGCACAGCACAGCCTAGTTTCTGATTATGCTTTAGTCCTGAAGCTGATGCCACTGGTGCATGGGTCTCAGGCATAAACCTGGATGGGCTTGGACCTCCCACTGAGCCATTCTACCACCTGTGTGCTCTTCTGTCTCAATTAGCCAGGCCTAGGGGTAAGAGCATCACCAGATAAAATAAAGGCAGTGTCTGTGGCGTGACGGCTCAGCACAATAGAGATTTGGGTCATATCAGCCCTATCCTGGGAGCTGGCAGAGGTGAGATGGGGACGCTGCACATACAGGGCATATTCCAAGGTGTGGGACATTTTTCAAGTAAGGCTGTATGTGGTTGTGTTTATGTTGTGAATTATGTGCAGAATGTGTGCTTTGTATGTGTATGGCATGTACATGTGGTTGTGTATAACAGGATGTGGGTGTGCTTGGACATGTCTATACTTTTGAATATGTAGATGTGTTTGTGTGGGTTTGTTCTAGGAAGCTGGGTGTAAGGGTGAGGCAGAGGCAGGACATGTGAGGAAGGCAGAGATAGGCAGGTACAGGGAGGAGGAAAGGAAGATACTGATAAGGAGTTGGAAGGATAATGAAAAGGGGAAATAATTACCCTATAGGAGTGGCTGGTTCTTAGAGGCAGAAGACTACTGGGACAGATGCTCTGAGGGCCCCATTGCTGACCCAAGTTAATGAATGGGAGGGAAAGGAGCAGCTGCAGAAGGACACTACCTCACTTGTGTGGCCTCAGTGTACTACACAGTGCCATTCAGAAAGCATGGGCTGTGACAGATGACAAGCCTCTATGGCACTCATTTCAGGACCTTGAGCCCATGGCCCATTCTCCAAAGCCCTAGCCCAGGGCTCTCCCTCTCAACCTGTCCCTAGAGAGACGTGATATCTGCACATCTCATGGTTTGGAGTCATACCTGCTGCATCCTCACCCCAGTCAAGGGAGCAGCCCCTCAAGTAAGCGGGACTCAGTTCCCACCAGGCTGGAACTCTGAAGCATTCATGTGGGCATCAGGCACAGGACAGTGAGGAAGGAGGCATTACTTCCTTCTGCCTTACCAGGGAGGAGAACTGAGATGTGAGGTTGATGAACAGGGTCTACTCACTCCATATATTATCCTGAGGACGTGAGGGGACTGAATGTAAAACATGAAGACTCAGAAGGTAAGCCAGCCTTACAGGTGGGCAAGTTGGTCTCTGTACTCTACATAGGGTCCAGTAACCTGCCCTGATGACAAAGTATCACCCTATCCCTACCACCACCTGTGGTTCTGGGCACAAAAGTCCTTGCTGGAAACTTTGAAGACCATCTTTCAAATAAGGATATTATCCTCAAGTGGTCCCAGGGGCTAGGACTTTTTCAAAGCCAGTGCCTGAGAGCTGGCAATACCTCTTCCCTTCTGCTCCCTTCAGTCGTTCACATCACTCAAACCTTTGACTGGGTCACACACACTTTGTGATAAACACATTTCCATTGATTCCTTGAAAGCAGAGGTTCACAAACAGGGAATTCTCTTCTTTCCAAAATCGATACTAAAAGACAGAATTTCTCTTCCACTCCCTCGCCAATCTCCAGAGCCCATTTTGAGAACCTGAACTGGAGTGGAGGAGGAGAGAGAACACCAACAAATTCAAAGTGTAAACTAGACACACAATTTCTGGTTTTCACACAGGTTTTTCTAGAGACCCTGAGCTGAGCTAGACTGCAGGAAGGTGGGTACCAAATGCCTGGTGAGAGGTTCAAACAAATTCATACTTTTCAAGTTGGGAGATGGGGGAGGTGGAGGATGGATGTAGAAGTCTCTGTCTCTACACCCCCTCCACACAGTTTTTAGAGTGCTAAGAATTTCAGGCAATCAGGACCCCATAACCAGTGATTGAGGCCTCTGCTGGGCAGGGCTGGGCAGGTAGAGTAAAGTGGCAAAGAATCAGCTTTCTAGGAAGCCTAGGACTGTAGACACTCAGATTGGAAAGGGTCGAGGGTCTGGACAAAAAAAGAATAAGTCCCAAGCTTACTAGAAAAGACCCTCTTTAATCTAGTATGGGTGGAGGAAAGGCCAAGGAGTCTGTCGAGGATGAGTGTTAGCCAGAAGCCAACTGCTCCAGAGGTCCTGGGTCCCGTGTGCTGTGAGGATGGTGAGAAGAGATGGAGAGACCCACAGACACCACTTCTCTCCTGATTGGGCATGTTGACTCATCAAGCACCTCCTTCAAGACCCTCAGAACAAACCCTATAGAGGAACCCAGGAGAGCCAGCACAGAATCCTCATGGCAGAAGTTTCAGGAGTCAAGACTTAAAAAGGGGGGGGGGGGGCAAAGAACAAAGTTGAGCACTGTTTCCTTTACACCCCCACCCATCAGAGGGAAGATGCTTTCCATTCTGCTCTCTCATCAGTCATTTCAAGGGACAGGGAAGCTCCTGCAGAAGACTTTGAGCACAGAGACCTGGGTGCCCCAAGGAGACCACAGTTGCAGAAAGCACACTATTGTAGTACTTGGAAGCTGGATAGACTCCAGTAAGAAGGGGTGGGACAGATGGCAGGTTGCTGGGAAAGCACAGCTACAAAATTACCATGCAATAAGGTAATTTTGATGGTTTTTATCTTTCCTTCATCACTAACCTTAACTTTTGTTGTGATAATTTTTCTGTAGATAAATTTTAGAGGTGAATCTGGGGTGAGTGCCAGAAAACTAAGGACCTAAGGACTGCTGACCCAGACACTCACTGTACGACAGAGACCTGGGTTCTCCTCCCAATGCTAACAGCCTGAGTGACTTCCAGTGACTTCTACTAATCTCTCCCAATTCAGTTTCTATGCCATTCCAATGAGGGCACTGAACTGGCCTAAGGTTCTGAAGAAAGCAGTGTGAGATACGACTCAGAAGCCCCAGACAACTCGGGTGGTAAGGAAGGACTAGAAACAGACACAGTAGACTGGCAGTTGCCATTGAGCTGTTTCTTTGGTTCCTGCAGGGCTCAGGCCAGCAAAGGAACTGAATACAGCCCCAGAGATAGTCTGTTGGGTCCCATGGAAAGGTGACGGTCCAACCAGCAGAAAGAGAACTGTAGGATGGATTGTAGATTTCCTTATTGTCATTGGCCAGTCAAATCTTTTCACATTTCCATGTACCTCTGTCTCTCCATCTGTAAGATACCTGTACAGTCCTTGGGCTCTCCATGAGTAGTAAGTGAGGATGGTTATCAAAAGTCTTTAAGAAGCATAGCCTTTTTCAATGTTTGTTCATTGAGTATTTATGAAAATCACAAAAACATGCTGAGTATAACATAGACACTGGGAAGTCCACAGTTCCTCAGAGTATGGCACTCCTGTTAGATTTGACCTGATTGGAATGGATTTGGCAATTAAAGAGACAGACAATGGAACATGTGTGGCATGGAAGCAGAATAGAGGACCAACAAGATTTGGTAAGGGAAGTAGAAAGGCAGTGGGTGGCAAATAAGAACAAAGTATGGCATATATAATACATATGGTTGAGGATGGCATGATGGTATTATTTTAAAAAGAAAACAGAGCCAGTGGGTGAAGGCATTTCTTCTGAGCCTGATGACCTGAATCTCGTTCCAGGAACCCACATGGGGAAGGAGGGAACTAACTCTGCAAATTGTCGTGTGAACTCTACCTACATTCATATCGTGATGGGTGAACATACACACACACCACATACATAGGTATACATAGACACACAAGATAGAGACAGACAGACAGATAGATAGATAGATAGATAGATAGATAGATAGATAGATAGATAGATAGATACTAAAACTGTAAAGAAAAGAAAAGGGAAAGTAAAGGGACTAACAGAAGAAACATTGAGCTCTCTAAGTCAGCAAAGATTTCCTAGGAACGGAAGAAGGCTGGTACCTCTTCTGCTGATCAGGCTGAGGCTTCTAGAGAAGCAGAACCAGGATTGGGGCCCGAAGATAGAAAAGGAAGCACCAAATAGTTCAGGTCTTTGAGGGTGAGGGGCATGACGTTGGTCATAGCAGCTTGTCGCCACAGCACTTAGCCCAGAGAATCGGGATATTTGTGAACGTTTTCTTTGGCAGTGCCTCCCACTGTTTATTTATTCCACCATCACCAGCATCCATTCACAGAGCCCTGCTCTCCACCAGCTTCAAGGAGTACCAAGGATTCCAGTCAGTAGTTAAGACTGGGTGGAGGCTGCGGAGTCATCATGGAAGGAGCCACCTTGCAGAACTGCTAGATCTGCAATAGTGAAAGTAAATCTGGGTCACGCCAGCCCCAACCGACCTGAGAAGTAACAGACATGAGCCATCCAACTGGCCCCATCTGAAGTCCTGATCCTTAGGCTTTTGAGAAATGGCAGAGTAGAGGTTGCTTTCAGCAATAAACAGTGAGACAGGAAGTTAGAACCAGGGTGGGGCATCCAAGTGATGCTTTATTCCAGTGACATAGAGGAAAGCTTTACTAAGCTAGAATTCCTCCATACCCTGCTTTGCACTGTGCCTCCAACTATACACAAGGACAGCCCTGTAGTTTTTAACAGACCATGGGAGCAAAGCTAATGTCTTCTCTTAGCAAAGGATTGGGCTGAAAATCCTCAATCAATGAATGAAAATTTGGAGAGATTAAGGTTGCTGTCATGATGTACATGCTTCTCTCCTTTCACAAACATTCTCACCGAGTTTGTTTTGATCTTTCTATTCTCTTCCTCTTCTACATTTACCATCTTTATCCTCCCTTTCTTCCTATTTCCCCCCTCCCTGTCTCCTTCCAAGCTCTTTTTCCAAACTTGGGATTCCATTCCCACTCTTTTGTACGATTTCCTCCCATCTGGTTCTAGGCATCTCAGCTATACATCCTCCTGCAGCAGATACAATGTCCTCCATAGCCATTCTCTGGCCCACAGAGGATGATGCATTCAATGTTTCTATACTCAGGAGCAGGCAAAGTTAGTCTTTGCACAACCTGCAAGGGGAAATTATAATTCCCATTCCCAGAGCCCTGACACCACTGTAGCCCATAGGTGAATGTTTAGAGGGACTGGGATTCCCGACATTTGGCTATTTTAAGGAAGAAGGAATCAGGGTTAGAACATAGAGGTTATTACCAGAAACCACAGATGAGCAAAGAGAGGAGGCAGATTTGTGTCTTGAATATTTAGAGTAGTGTCAGATATTCAGGTTTGGGCAAGAATGACGAAGGCAATGTCATGGTATTTAATAATGTT
The DNA here is from genome assembly GCA_902168415.1 of Peromyscus melanophrys. Taxonomy (NCBI): domain Eukaryota; kingdom Metazoa; phylum Chordata; class Mammalia; order Rodentia; family Cricetidae; genus Peromyscus; species Peromyscus melanophrys. The sequence goes on along the minus strand of CABHPR010152700.1, from coordinate 35,542 downwards.
TTGTGCTTACCACATAGCTCTGGAGTTTCAAAGTACTCTATGTGCTCTATTTTATTCGTCTTTTAGGATCTCTCATCCTGTATGCCCCAGGCCCCATAACATAACCTGCTTACTCACCAGATACTACTACAACTCTCATCTCTTTCATCAAGCCTAGTGGATGCCCATTGCTCTGAGCACCCCCATCTCATGATTTGGCTCCTGATAATTTACTGTTCTGTTTTCTAGACTTGTCTCCTTGTCTTGAAGAGAGGTATGAGACACGTCTAGTGCTTCTTTGGTACCTCTTCAGAGCTTGGCTTGGTTTGAGCATCTGTAAGTCAAGTGTTCAAGAGGCCAAGGCTGGCCCATGGATCATGTGTTCAAGGTCAGACTGAGCTACATAATGTGATTATGTCTCAATGAAAAGGAAAAGGAAGATGATAGAAGAGGAGAAAGGGGGAAGAAGAACAGGAAGAGGAAAAGGAGAAACAGGAGGAGGAAGAAGAGGAGAAGGTATAGAAGCTCCATTCTAACTCCAGACCTAGTAAATCAGAAGTTGCATGCTTAATGGGATCTCCAAGTGATGTTGATGCTCATTCTTCCCATTTGAAGAGCACTGGTCTAATCAGTGCATTTCAACCAGCTTTAATGGGAGCAGATGCTGAGTACTCCCCTGTAGGAAGTGGACTGGATGCACCCCTACATACCATGTACCCAAGAACTCTGTATGAGTGACATTATTATAAAGCATCTTGTCCAAGAAAAGAAGCCAGGATGAGAGCTCCAGAGTAAGGAACAGGGATCCTAATTCCTTCAGTGGACTTCTGTTTAAGTGGTCATGTGATTTGAGGAGAAATGTCTTATTATGGACAGCCCAGTGCCGCTCCTTGACAACTACTGTGGTTCCTTTAATGCCACCCACATATGCAGTATGGTGTCCCCACAACAGGGAGGGGATGTTCTTTCACCATGGCCGATCTGAGACTAGCTTACTGGGTCCCAGGATACAATCCATGCAGGCAGGAGACAGAGTGGCTCAACTGCCCAGGAGTGGGAAGAAGGGGAAGCAAAGCAGGCTGGCAGTCACCTGGCATCTCAAAGAAGCAAGAGGCTGGCACTCAACGCTGCTGGGATAGGCATAAGAATTGCCATTTTTAACACCTGCCATGATTAGCACCATGCAAATAGTACATATATCTTGTCTAATGATCTCAACAGCATCACAGCCTCCCTTTAAGAATGAACAAGCCAAAAGAAGCAAATGACCTGTGTGAGTTCCAGTGGATGGTGAGAGATGAGGCTGTACTCTGATATGCTTACCTCCAGTCTTGTGGTCTCCTGTGGCCCTGTGTCTCCTTGCCCAGCAGCACACAGATGCTCTGGGATGGCAGTTTGCTTGCTGGGATCCCAGGCCTCTGCAAGGGAGAAGGCTCAGGGGCTGAGTAAGATCTACACTGGGAATGACTGCCTGCCAGGATCATGCCAGATTCATTAGATGCCCTCCTCATCAAAAGCCTGAGCATCTGCTTCTGCCTTGGTTTCCCCATCTCCTCCCGGCAGGCAGCAGTAAGTGATAATGAATTATCTCACTGGGGGCTGAGAGTGATGAAGAGATAATGAGAGTGAAGCAGATGAAAGATAAAATGAAGTAACCACCGTAATTACTGCTTCTGCGGAGACCCCCTCCTTCCCTGCAAAGAGAGCAGAAAGAATTCCCCAGCAACCCATCACCAAACATGGAGCCTGGCTGTCAGTGGGGTAGTTGAAAGCCAATGAATGGAAACCCCAAAGTCTATCCAACATCATGCCTGGGTCTCCTCAGAACCAAATACCATCGTCCTCATGCAACAGGTCAGCTGAGCAATCAGGAACCATGTGAGATGACTTTACACCCCTCTTCCCCCTCCACACAGTACACTGCTCAGGAATAAATCACCTTTTAGTAAAATTGTACATGCTTCAGTCAAGAGCATGTAATTACCAGAGTGGATGTTATTCCAGTGGAAACTTGAATTAAATGTTTTCTTTTTTTTTTTTTAAATGGTCCCTACACAAGTACAAATATTAGCAACCACCAACCAAGTTAGGGTTTCTGGTGGATGACCAGTAATGTTGAAGAGGAACACTATAAACCATCAGATGTGAGGTCGTAGAGCTGGCTGTGGGAAGAACTCTTGGTAGTGAACAACAAGAAAAGGGGAGGGAGTGCTTCTCTTCAGCACAGCAATGCAAGGCATCCCTTTACATTTTCAGAAACCTCTCCGGCTTCCGAGCATGTTCAAGTCTAGAGCAGAAATGCCACCAACAGCCTGATTCTTGCACTCTGTAGAAGGACTGTATCAAAGCACTACAGGGCCCTTGTCCTCCCTGTGACTTGCAGCATGGCAACCCTTTCTGTCAAGTCTCCTTATCCCCTTTTCTTTGTGGTCAGGCAACAGTTAATGGTCTACTCCGAGTTTGCAAAGTATAGGAAACGTCCTCATAGGCACCAGATTGGGGTCACGAAATTCATTTCACTCATACTGTGACCTCTGTCACTGCAGTATTTCCTGCCTCCTGGGGCATGAGGCTGGTTGCTTCATTAACCCTGAAGGGCTGCCAAAACCCATTTGGGGATTTCAGTAACACGAGGATCTAGTTGTCTGGGGCTTGGGAGCTCAGATCCAAGCAGGGTACAAAGCCAGGTGAGAGAAATCTGGGGAGATTTGGCTGCTCTTGCATTCTGCACTAGGGCATGAGAAAGGAAAGCTGGGTATCATCTGAGCAACCGAGGGAAGAGAAGCATTTTATTCCGAGTTGGCACTTGGTAAGGAACTGAGCTTTTAGCCTTGCCTGGTAGTTATTCACTTCTTCAGCTACCATTTATTGCACATCTTACCACATGCTAAACTTAGTGCTACACAGGAATAAGGAGCTATATGCGGGGTAACAGTGCTAAGGGATAGAGACTAGCATGCCGGGGTGAAGGGGAGACATGGAGTAATAGCTACAAATCCTTGAATCTAGGGACATGCTCATGGAAAGAGGACAATTACCCTCAAGTTTAAAAGCTACGTTAGTGAAGAAAGAATATGACATATTCAGGAAGGCATGTGGTTTCAGATGAATAAAGAAAAGGATTGGAGTTATACTTAATCACAGGTCTATGTACAAGGCTCAGGGTTTTAATGCTATTCTGGAATCCACGGGGTTGGAGGAGGCAAGACTATATGAATATGGTCAAATTAAGAATCAAATTTACATCTCAGCATGTTTACCCTAATAATACTCCCTAGGGCTAGATTAAAGGAAAATGAGCTCAAGACTACTTACTAACACAATTCATGGGAGTAACAATGATGGTTGTAACTCAGGCTGTGGATGGAGATGAAGAGAAGAGGAAGGGAGCTGGGAAGGAGAAAGAGGGTGTAGGTACTGAATGTCTGTGGGCGGTCACAGAAGAGAGATGGAGTGACCAAAGTTTGTAGGTAGGGTACAGATATCTGGGAGAGTGCAGGTTTGGGGGTGCTGAAGGGTCCACTATGGACATGCTGGCTTTGAGTTTTGAGGGTCACATAGTCATCCAGGTGGCGGCATCCACAGAACTCTTCCTTTGTACCTAGTCATCAGGATCCAGAAGCAGCAGGAACAGAATCCACTCTGGAGCTGAAATTGCACATCATAATGGCAGGACAGTTGATTTGTGGAAAGCTGGTCATGCGAAGCAGAGTAAAGGTGTGGGGTGCAGCCTCATTTACGCATAGGAAGTAGCTAGTTAGCATCCCAGGAACTTCTATCACAGTGCCAGGACAATTGAATGGGTATGGACACCTATACCACACCCAAGGAGAAAAGACTGCCAAATAAAATATAGGATATCCAGTTAACTTTCATCCCATATAAGCAAAGTGTTTTAGTATAACTATATTCCAAGTAGTGAACAGGATACATATATACTGAAAACTTAATAGCTAAATCTAGTAACCCCAGAGGGAATAGAGCAAGGTCCGGCTTTAGGTCCTGATTGTAGTAGGCCCAGAAAACTGTCCTTGCTAGTAAAAAAATAATTTCCTTGAGTAACCCTAACTGGATCTGTGGGCTCTGTGTACCTGCTTATCCAAAGAAGCCTTGTGAATTAGGGTTTTCTGTATGCAGTGGTAGAGAGGGGGAAAAGGAATGTTGACCTTCCCATGAAGGGCATGGGTTTGGCTTTTGCAGAGGTGCTGGCTCATTGTAGACAACCAATAAATGTTTGAATAAAGAAATGGAAGGAATGAGGCAGATTCTGTTCATACTTTCTCATGAGTAGCAAGGAGACAATGAAACTTTCCTTTGCAGATATATTGTGAAGACCAAATGAAATACTTAGAGTAAAATGCCAAACACAGGCTCTCCAAGTTAATGCCTTGCTTGCCTTAACTGCGCTGGTCAATGAATTTGCATCCCTAACTTTATCCACCTGTGGCCAACATGGACAAGTAGAGACTCTCACAGATAGGGTATTTTGACTTTAGCATTTTGTTGGGGCAACCTAGGTACTTATCCTCAATAGGAAAAGAGATAAATTAATAACATTGTTAATGTCTTGTTTTTGTAGATGTTTTGTTTTGTTTTTGAAATAGAGTCTCCTATAGTTCAGGCTGACCTTGGACTTCCTATGCAGCCAATGCTGGCCTTGAACTCCTGATTCTCCTGTCTCTGCCTCTTAAGTGCTAGGATTGTAGGCATGTGTCACCAAACCCAGTTAGCAATTTTATTTCATTTTCTAAATGTAGTGAGTAGAAGATGGGGCAATCCTAACTGTCACTCTTCTGTCAAACCAACTTTGTCACTTGATATCCACTCACTGACAGCCATCACTCCCTATTGAGACAGATTCTGCATGCCAGCTTAGCAAAGAGCCCCAGTGCACAGCCCACAAGCCCGTGTGTCCTAGAGGGTCCTAGAGGTGAATTCTAACCAGGCTAGAGGACATCCCACAGCTCCTTTTCTCAGTGACTGAGAAACTCCCAAGCTGCTCTCCTCCTTGCCCAGCAACCCTGGGTTCCCAGCATTCTCTGAGCTTGCTGAGGAGGAAGCTGTGCATCCCGCAGGTTTCTGTCTGATTTATCATTGTCATCAGCCTGCTTTCACAATCCCCTTTCAATTCGAAAATGTCTTCTGAAAAGCTGCTTCCTGCGAGGCTCTAGTCATCACCCTTTCCGCTTAATCTGCATACTTACTGCTCATTCGCAGTCTGCATAGCTCACGCTCCTTCCTCTGCCTGGAAATACCACTGCTGCTTTGTGCTGAGACCTTTTCCTAGCTCCTGCTCAGCCTGTCAGGCATCCTCTAGCCTCTGAGACAACAGGCCCTTTCTTATCTCTAAATTCCCAAGAAAGGTACCTTGGCATCTTTCACTAGGAACACTCAAATATATCTATCTAGATTTTAAAACAAAACACAACAGAAAACCTTTTTAATTACAATGAATTGTGTGTGTGTGTGTGTGTGTGTGTGCGCGCGCGCGCGCGCCACAGCACACGTGTGGAGGTCAGAGAACAACTTGCAGGAATCAGCCCCCTCCTTCTGACATATGAGTCCCAGGAATTGAACTCAAGTTGTCATGCTTGGTGGCAGGTGCCTTTACCTCCTGAGCCCTCTCACTGGCCCTCTACCGTGATTTTGCTACTTGATTTCTTCTGAATGTTCTGTCTCCTAATCTGATTGTAAACTTTTGGGGGGAAAGGCAGAATGTGGTAGTTCCTTCCTGCATCCTCCAGTTGGGGTTCCTTCCTGCTGGCTCTGGGGCAAGCACTGACTGGAAGACCAGAGAACAGGGAAGTGAAAGAAGGGCCACAAGCAAGGACCATAATATGTCCAGAGAATCAGCACGGCTTCAAACCTTGGGAGAAGGCAATTAAATAGACAGGGATCTTGCCCTTCGGGTATTTATAAGTCAAAACACACAAGATGACTGATGGAAAATGCAGAAACATTCCAACCAATGAGCAGGTTCTAGACATACAGTGAAATGTTTGCTTTGTGTGGAAGCAAAGAAGTAAGCATACTTGAAGCCCGAAAAGAATTTAAAAAAAAACAAAAAAAAACAAAAAAAACAAACAAAAAAAAAAACGGAGTCTTGCATTTAGTCACTTAACAAATGCTTTGAAGCATCTCCTATGAACCCTGCCTAGTGCCCTGTGCAGAGGATGGACCGATGAATGAGTCATGCTTCCTGTCCCTCAGGACCTTACAACCCAAGTGAATAAACCACTTACCCTTGGCCAGACAGATCCAGGCAGTCTTTACTGAAAGATTGAATTTTAAGATGTACCCATACAGACAGTAGAGTACAATAAAAATAAAGTGAAAGACATTTTTAGCATCCCAATCATAATAAAACACAATTATTATATACTTGTTGCTATTTCCAGAGATATATCCAAAGAATAAGAGACTCAAAAAAACCACACAGGTGGGGTTCAAACTGGCAACGCCCAAGTAGGATCAAACCAGGGAGGTAACGAGACATTTTCTGTGGTCATAGTGTGCCTGGCACTGAAGCCCAGGCTTCCTTAGACCCTTCACTAGAGCAACCAGCACTGTGGGGCACTGCAGCAATACTGTGGACGAGAGATCTGAAGCACACGGCTCACTACACAAGGCTGAAAGGTGTCCAGCCTGGCCAGAGAGGAGATGGAGTGGACAGAACCCCACCTGGGAAAGGGCTGGGGACTTGTGGGAAGGAAGGCTGAGACCCAGAAGTGAGTGCTCATTTTCTTTTCCTTGTACCTTGAGCTAGCTCCCCTCTGGAGCAAGTGTTTGTGAAAAATGGAAGGAAAAGACAGTTCTGACCAGATCAATTACTTCTGAAGGGCAGTGGTGAACTAGAACTTGACTTATGAAAACCACAACCCATCACCTCCACATTCCATTTTATGCGCTTGCACGAAGGAGGAAGAGAAGGAGAACGACGATGATGATGACGGTGACAAAAGCCTCCCACCACGTTTAAGCTGTCAATCTGACCCTTCTCCATCTCAGTCCACCCCAGTCCTCCCCATGTGCACATGTACAATAGGCACACCCGTATGCACATCATACTGAGCTCATGCCCTCACTTTACGGGGAGAGGGAATATTGAAATACTATAAACTAGGATGGACAACTACCTCCTATGTTAAATAGACAGCACTGAGCAATTACTGCTTGGTCCCTATGATAGTCTAACTCTCCAGCGACTAGTAGTACTCAGACAGTAGTACCCCAGCAGAGGCCAGGTGACCTCCCTGCAGCAGCTCTCTCTGGCTCTCCTGGGTCTTATTCCTTTTCTCCAATCTCCTCAGATAGCAGAATACCAGGGGGCCCCCAGCCTCACTCTGTTGGGCCTCAAGAAAACCTGTCCTGCTGTGATGGATTTTTTAATTGGATTGTGACAAACATTTAATACCTAATAGAGCTCTTACCAGCACAGTTAATTAAGAATGTGACTAATCTAATTCAGTGGGAGCTGAGAAAGGAAGAGGAGAGCCAGGAGAGAGGAGAGCAGGATTTGGGGGGAGACGGGTAGCTAGAGTTGCAAAAGGATGTTGAGCTTCTTTTTGTTTGTTGTTTGGGGCAGGGGATTCCAGACACAGAATGCAGAGAGACTACATTGACTTTGCAAGACAGAAGCAAAATGCTGGCCAGTTGCAGAGAGCCCAGACAGACAGGGACCTCTCTTCTCAGCTTCTTGCTTGGTCCCATTGTTCACATTGGCTCGTCCGGCTGGCTCGTTAGCAATGCCTGAGCAAATGGGCCTTTGTGGATTGCAGAAAGCTGTATAGATAACTGCTGAGTGTTAGTGGACTCATTACTGAACCTGCCTCACAGAGGGTAGCACGCGTTGGCACTGCCAACCCCAAGCAAATGGGCCTCTCACCCCCTCATGGCCCCTCGTTGTTAAAGCGGATTGCAGTTTGAACACAAATATCTTATTTGTAACTCCTTTTTATTACACAGTGCACTCACACATAGCCATGTCATGTGAGCTTGCAGCATACAAATGCTCACATGTGTGTCTGTACTTACCAGCGTTTGTCTGTGGTTCCACTCAGCAGACATGTATTCCCAGATGCATTAGAGGGGACACACCGGTGGAATTGATGACACAGAAATGCACAAGTCACACATCAGTGAACACCTACTCTAGTGCAAAGCCCACTCAGGTATCTAGTCACACGTGAGCACCCTCCTAACTAGAGGTTTGCTGTGATCCAACCTTGCTGTTACCCGAGTTGGTCCATCCCACCACCCTCCTCGAGGTCTGATTGCCTGCTTGTCATTGGGATGGGACTGCTGTGTGTGTAAATTTCATCCTGGTAGGTGTCCCCCCCCTCTCCACTACCATGAATGGGGAAGGAAAGGGAGATGCTGGGCAAGCATGTGTGAACCATGGGTGAGTAAAATACCCTAGAAGCCCTGGGTGAGTTAGCATCTCACCTGCCAGAGGAAGCACGCAACAAGGAGGGCTCAGTGTCAGGCTGGCTTTCCAGGGGGCGGTGTGGGGGGAATATTAGTCCCTAATATGCATGGTGCCATAGTAACGGCTGGGGAGGGAGAACTATTTTGAGTTTCTGCTTCAGCACAATGACGGGCACTGAGCTTTACAAATGTGTGCCTTTTATAGTCTGATCTTCAATGGCAGGTGATACGATTAGGGCAAGAAAGCTGTGATTTAGCATTCCCAGGCACTTGATATCTCACAGGGGCTCAGCCACCCATTGTCTGAACTAATCCCCCTGGCAAGTCTGCTAGGAAGGTGGGTGGGGTTCAGATGCCTGTTGGCTCAGAAGAAAAGGTGAGCTTCTTGGACATTCTCTTGTGGAGGACAAGATACCCTTTGGGCAGGGTACCTCACCACCTCCATGCTCAGGTCAGTCAAATCGGGGCCTCGTGACTGCATTGTCTGGTCACTGGAAACAAATACGGCCTCTCATTGCTACTCAAGTGAGGGTTAGGACCAGCTGAGGGCAGGGCCATACAGACCTGGCTGTGTGCCAAGGTTGGGACACTTGGGCGAGGCTGCTTTCTATCGGATTGAAACAGAGGACAGGTCTCCTCTCAGCACTGAAAAGAGATGGTGGTGAGACACTATTCTGGTTAGTTTTTTTGTTTGTTTTTCATTTTTTGTCAACTTGACACAAGCTAGAGTCATTTGAGAAAACTCCCCCACAAGATCAGCCTATGAACAAGCCTGTGGTACATTTTCTTAATTAGTGATTGGTGTGGGAAGGCCCAGTCCATTATGGGTGGTTCCACCCTGAACAGTTGGTCCTGAGGTGTATAAGAAGGCAGGCTGAGCAATCTTTGGAGAGAAAGCCAGTAACCATGACTTCTTCTTCAGTTCCTGCCTCCAGGTTCCCGCCATTCTTTGGTTCCTGCCCTGACTTCCTTCAGTGATGGGCTATAATATGAAACTGTAATCTGAAGTAAACCTTCAAGTTGCTTTTCATTGGTGTTTTATCACAGTGATAGAAACCCTAAGACAGAACCAGAGCTGGAGAGGCCAAAAGACACAACCGCATTGCGAACAAAATGGCAAAATGTCAGGAAGTGAAAAGATCTCATTCCAACCTTTCGTCTTCACGTGTCTCTTAATATATAATTACAATTGCCCACCACCTGGCAAAGGAGAAATATGTCCTTAGGCAAATTTCAGTGATGGGTTACTTTGCCATTCTGGAGCCATACTTACTCTTACACTTACAATAAGATGTAAGAGTCTGACATCATTAGGAGATACCATCTGATAGGAGGTATATAATGTCAGGTTTATCACTGGTGAAAAAGTCACAAAGTGGTACTCAGCTGTATCCCTTACATGGGTGTGGACATTCTCCATTCTCTGAAGCTCTCACATGGGTAGAATTGTTGACTGCTGATGCCATAAGGCATATGGGGCTAGTCAGAGTTGGAAATACAAAGAGAACCTAGATCTGGTAGTAACTGGCCTTTTTCTAAAGAGAGACACTTGTGCTATCAGACTACTGAACCAATGAACCCCAAAGAATTGGAAATTCTCCAGGAATGCCATGCTAAGGGGAAAAAATGGGGAACTTGCCTCCAGGAAGAGATTTCACACATTTCTGGCAATTTATCAGATACTGTGGCCAAAATAATAATGACTCAATGATAGGTGACCAGGACTATTCAATTACGAATATCTCTTACTCTTGGTTCAACCCAAGGCTTGTATCAGTAGCCAGAGATAGACATGGCATAGGTAACGAGACTCTTATTTGTTCCTCTTCCCAAGGGTGACCACACTGAGTAAATCTTCCTTTTCCACCATCACTTAATCTCTTTAAATGGCATTTGGGAAGAGGTGGCTGCGCTTAACTTTTTAGGACTGTGAGAAACAAACATTATGAATCTCACAAGAGTTCTTCTACCCATGTGCTGTGGGATGTTCTGTATGGCAAATGTGTTGCTCTGATTGGTCAATAAAAAAAACACTGATTGGCCAGTGGCTAGGCAGTAAGTATAGGTGGGACTAACAGAGAGGAGAAAAGAACAGGAAGGTGGAAGGAGACGCTGCCAGCCGCCGCCAGGACAAGCAGCATGTAAAGATGCCAGTAAGCCACGAACCATGTGGCAAGGTATAGCTTTATAGAAATGGATTAATTTAAGATATAAGGACAGTTAGCAAGAAGCCTGCCACGGCCATACAGTTTGTAAGCAATATAAGTCTCTGTGTTTACTTGGTTGGGTCTGAGCGGCTGTGGGACTGGCAGGTGAGAGAGATTTATCCTGACCATGGGCCAGGCAGGAAAACTCTAGCAAGAGCTAGCTTAGCAAACTCTCCCACACCACTGAGAGGCATCTTTGTCCCCATTTACAGATGAGGGGGTGCAGGCCCAGAGGGTAGGTGACCAGTAACATCAAGAGACAGACACTTGTGTAGTTCACAGTTGAGCTAGGACTCTGGTCAGGTGTGAGAATCCCTAGCAGAATGCCTCTTCTCCTTCATCCTCTTTGTTGGCAAAGAGGAGTGTGAGGGGACACAGAGGTGACAAACCATGAGGAGGAATACACATGCTCTGCAATTCTGTAATGGCCAGCTAGCATTTGCTTTGCTGCAAAGCTGGGAAGAATGGCACAGTTCTGCCGTGGGCAGAGTACCTTCAGGGATGTCGCCTGGGTACGCGTTTCTGCCTCTTGTTCGCCTCCCCTGCCCTTTCCTTCTGACATTCGCCACTCTTGCCTTACTGTTTCTGCTCCCTGGCACCACCGACTCTTTGGTTGAGCCAGGCAACGTGGTGGCTCTCTTTATTGTAGTTTTGCTTTCTATTGGCAGCTGCAGAGAGTAGGGAAACATGTTCCCACATGGGGACCGAGTGTCAGAGCATACCGCTCCCTCCCCTCAACTGAGCCACCAAGGTGGAGGCCCTTTAGTACAACATCATAGGCCTTTTGCTGCAGCAGAAAACCTTTAACAATGGTTTGTCTGACAACTTAATCCCAGGAGAAAAGTGGAAGCAAGCACAGATGGGAACAATGGTTAGAGAAAAGAACAGGGTGATGGGCAAGATGCAAGTTAGGAGAACAAAGCCAGTGTTTACTACTTCCAGTATGCTGACCTTGGTCAAGCCATTAAACATTTTTGAACTTCATCTATTAACTGAAATTTAAAAATCTATGTATGCCTTACTGGTTTCTCGTTGGGAGGACATTGTATGAAAGAAAGAGGTTTGGAAACTGTAAAGGGCTTCAGAAATGAAAGGTAAGTGAAAGGTATTTTTATTAAGTAGAAAGAGGAAGATCAAGATTGACGAAGGAGAGGAGGGAGAAGCCAGAGGACCAGGAGTAAGTGCCAGCGGAAATGAGTGCTTTCCCACTGAGAAATGCATTAGGCACTTTCAAACGTTCCTTCCTTTTCTAGAAGATCATAAAGAGCGAGCTATTCCTAATGGGCATCAATTATAAGACTTAAGAGTTAGTCGTGGCACCTGTGATGGGAAGCTATCACGGCAATCTTTTCAATTATTTCCCCGGTCCCAGCTTGGTACACAACACTTCCTGTTTCATATCCTCTGCCATTCTAGAGAGGAAGGGAGGGAAGTGGAAGGAGTGGGACCCCCATTAGAGTGGGCTGGGATGGAGTGGAGTAATTCTGGTTTAAGGTGAAGAAGGAAGGGACAGTGCATATCAAACACACAGATTTCCCTGCCCTACCTCCAACTTACCAATTTGAAACCTCAAGACTGGAGCCAGGGTTCTCACAGGCCCTAGGGGAATCTTACACATGAAAATCTCTCCATCTCCAAATCACACAAACTGGTTTGCGTTCATGTCTGCCTTCCTGCCAGTTCTCAGTACACAGAGTGTGATAACTGTTGAAGAACACAGTCCTGGGACTTTCTGTCTTCCTGCCCCGCCCATCTCTCCTCCCTGGATCCTCACACTTAACTTGGCTTTTCTTAAACCAGAGAGTGTCCTAGGAGATGTAATTGAGATGGAGGCTGCTTGCAAGGCACCCGGTGAAGGGAGACTCCAAAGACCAAGTCCAGAGGCAAAGGAGGCACTGATAATTGAAGAAACAAAGTCAATAGGCCTACAACTAAAGGGCTAGGTGGAGATAAGTAGACCAAGTTGCAAGCTACAAGGGTTTAGGAGGAGAGATAAAAGAAAAAAAATCTTTGGAGGGCGGTTGCCTAGATCTTGTAGGATCTAGAGATTAGGAGACATTCAAAGAAGACTGTCTGCATCATTAGCATACAGGTAGAACACTGACGGTTTGGGGCAGCAGTCTATGCCCCCTCCTGGTTCTGGACACTGAGTTCCCTATTCTCCAGCTTTGCCTGCACAGATGACACAGATATCTGTGGTATACTGTCTATGGTCTTTGGCCACCACACTATTCACAGAGCCTCTGAGCACGTGCTTCTCTCTGCTGAGTGCACTGAATGCTACTTCATGGATGCGTAGTCTCAGCCAGGCCTTGGCTTTGAAGGAGCGCTGAGTGAGAACTGTGCAGGCCTCTAATCAATCCCCTCCAGCAGCCAGCTGGTCCATCTGTATGCATGGCACCCTTCAGCCCTAGAATTCATAAATAAACCAAGAGAAGTCATTTTTGTCCCAAGAGACCAAGATGTCTCTTGAAATACAGAGATGTTCTTTCTTTCCCTTCTATGGTTCCTGACTTCACTGTTCCTCTTTGGTGATGAACAGGGCTTGGATTGAACATGGTTCCCATCTGCAGTGGAGAGGCACAGAGACGGGGTAGGGGGGTGGGGATGGGTGGGGAGTAGGGGTGGGTGGGTAGGGGATGGGGTAGAGGGGGTGGGGTATAGAGGCACAGAGATGGGAAAGGGGATGGGGTAGAAAGGCACAGAGATGGGAAAGTGGGTAGGGTATAGAGGCACAGAGATGGGAAAGGGGATGGGGTATAGAGGCACAGAGATGGGAAAGGGGGTGGGGTAGAGAGGCACAGATCCATACAGCCATGCTCTTGGTTGCGTTCTGACAATAAATGGGGCCAATGAATGAACAAGAGAGGGAAACCAAAGGGCAGCATGGAAGAGAAGGAACAAGGAGGGTGGGAGGCTGTGGAGATGGGCATGGGGAAGACAGAAAGACTGACAGAGACAGAAGACATGCTGGCAGGATGACAGCTGGAAACGACAGACCAATGGAAAAGGGGGAGGGAAAGAAGAGGCAGCAGGCTTGAAGAGAGGGCTGGGGCTCATCACAAGAGGGACAGGGACAGACAGAAGTAGTAAGCAAGCATGCTGAGGCGGGAGGAAAGTGCAAGAAGGGATGGCTAGGAAGGAGACTGTTACAGAGAGGCTAGGCAGGGATAAAGGGACCCTGTGGTCACATGCAGTCTCAGTGTCAGGAGTAAGCACCAACCAACATGTGTCAAAAACAAAAGCACAGCACTGTCTGTCTTGTATCGTGACCTTAGTTGAAGAAACTAATTTATGCTACAGGCAGGGTGGGGACGATGAACCAAGGTTATCTAGGTAAAACCTGGGACTACCGGTGCCCATCAGTGTGACACTAGTCTGAGCCTCAGTTTTCCTTCCATGAAAATGCGGAAGATATTATTGCTAGCTCCTGAGTTGTCATGAAGACCAGACAGTTTTACAGATACTATGGAAGCACCTAGAACAGCAGAATAGTCCTCGGCATATTGAAAGGACATTCTGAGGGCTCTCAGATGCAGACAGGATGTGGGTGTGCACAGATCAAAGGGACAGGAAGGCTGGAATCGGGGACAACAGGCCAAGGGTGAGTCCACCTTTCACCTGCAAACCTGTTCCTTTTAGCAGACGGGCTTTTTGTTGTGAACTGTGGAGCTGAGGCGAGAAGAGAAGCTCTCAGTCATGCACCAGGGCAACGGGTCAGCTGAGGGAATCAGAAAGATGAGGAAAAAGGCGGCTTGGCTCTGTGTCAAAATAGAAACTCTAGAAGTGAGAGCAAAGCTGACTTGCTGGAGATGCCAGGAGGATCCAGGGAGCATGAAGCCAAAGAGAGTCAAGCCAGAGCATACCACACAGAGGAAGCAAGAAGAGGTGTGGGGGGCGGGGCGGGGGGGGGGGGGCTAAAGAGGTGGTCATACTCCATCTGTACGGAGATGCAGCACCAGTCTCAGGAATCCTGTACAGCCCAGGAACAGTTGGGGGTGCTTCTCTGCTCTGATTTCCAGGGTGTGTGTTGCTGTGGTAGTGGTGGAGGGGCTGCCTTTCTAAACAGATGCGACACCTTAGAAATGAATTCCTTTGTGTCCACTGGAGGGAGGGATTGCACACAGTTCTCAAGCACTTGGGAGGGGAGAGGTAGGAATGGCAACAGAGAGCAGAGCTGGGATGCATGCAGGAGAAAGATGGGAAGGGAGCAGAAGCTTGTTTCATTATAGCCCCATCCCCCATCCCACTTGAAG
>CABHPR010152700.1:0-20573 GCA_902168415.1 Peromyscus melanophrys | reverse complement strand
CTCTCTCTCTCCCTCCCTTTCTCTCTCTCTTTCCCTCCCTCCCTCTCTCTCTCTCCCTCTCTCTCTCTCTCTCCCTCCCTCCCCCCCTCTTTCTCTCCTCCTGAGAGATACCAGGGACACACCAAACTAGAGAGCAGTGCCCTGCATATAATGGGTGATACTCGATGAATGGCACTTTGTCATCAGACATGATTCCAGAATCCAATGAACTCCCTCCCCCCACCACACACACACAACATTCCTCCTGAGAAAATGCAGCCATCCAGTATCCTAAGTCCCCACATGTACTAAAGCTGGCTAGTTTGTGGTGCTGGAACTGAGCCTGAACTAACACACATAAGAACACAGAGGGGAAAAGTTTAAATGTATTAATTACTAACTGCCAGTGCTCATTTGTGGTTATGAATATTATAATCACAGCTATCACTTACTGCAAACCTCCCAGGGTGCAGGTACTTATATCCGTAAGCTCCCAAATCCTCTCAAGGACCCCATGGAGCAGAGAGGCAAGCTCCTGTGTTCTGGACAAGGACGCAGCACAGAGGAGGGAATTGCTTCTCCAATCGGGGTGGCCGCAGAGACATCACTCTCCAAAGCTAAATTTACCTCCCAGTCTCTCAAGGAATATGGACTTTCTTTTGTTTCCAGTTCTACTTAAAATTCAGGATCACTAGACAGCAATTCCCATCCCAGCCTCTCATTGCCTTTCACTTCTGCACTGGGATGTACTGAGACCATTCTTAGGAATCACACCCCTTCCTCAGAACTTGGAGGGAGAAGACAGTCTTTGCCTGAAGCTGGATGCCATTTCACTCCATCCCCACTCCTTCATGATAGCTGAATTTCTGGGGAAGCAGGACACACTGATAGATACCAGAGAAACCCTGCTCAAACTCTTGGGGTAGTAAGAGCTGTTTGCGCATCTTCCACCCCCAGGTTTCCACAGTGTATGTAGCTGATAACTAACATTATTTCTTTTTGTTTACTGAGATCTGATTTCACTGCTCTTTGAAGTTTTCCTTGTATAGCTAGAGAGTGCTACACAAAAGGTCAACAAAATAGTGGGATTCCATTTCTTTACAACAGGATCAAACTATTCTAGACCACTGTTCTGGAAACAATAGAGGAGTTTGGGAGACTGCTGACACAATCATAGCATGGGTCTGTGGTTCTGGGACAGTTTTTCATATTTCCCCCTTTCTCTGCCTTGAATGTCTACTTACCATGATCAAAGCATTTCACGGATATTTTTTAGAATTCTATTGAAAATTCCATGTAGTTCTCTTACTGTACATATACACATACACACAGATATGTATACACAGACATACATACACACATACACACACACACAAACACACACACACATATACACACACACAAACACACACACACACACACACACACACAGATACCACAAAGCTTATTTCCTTGAGAGATTAGACTCCAGAGAGGTTTAATCAAGGAAGATAGTAAAATTTTGCCTCAGAAAAGTAGGGTTAATTTCCAGCCCCTTTCATGCAGTAGTGGCATGCTGCGGATACGACATTCCCAATACTGATGAAATTCAATCTGAGAGTGACCAATTCCTGGTCTTCATATCAGAGTTTTACCAAGTGGTAGTGTTTTCCTTGAGAACGATCCTCCACCACCACTGGAAATTGCTGTGGGTCCTTGTGCATTGGACGAGAGTGAGTTCAGCTGGTGGGACTTCTCACCTCCTTGTCAGCCTGTTCCTCTCCCTGAGAGGTGGGCGGACACACCCTACCCTGTCCCCAACCCAAACTGGACATGCACACAGATATCTGTTGGGTCTCCAGCACCTGTCTGGCCATCTCCCATCTCAGGCTAAACACCTGCCACAGAGGAGGAGGGACAGGGCAGGGAAAGGACAAGAGAGGAGAGGGGACATGCAGTAGAGAGCATGTGAGAAAACCCCAGGAGATCAGCTTCCAACAGTGATTAATTTAGAGACAGAAAATAGGTTCTCACTGCCAGCCACCGAGTGAGTCTGCAGTAGCTGACAATGAACAGGGAGCTCTGCTGTCAGGCATCCTTGTCCTGTGAGAGGGCAGTTCCTGAGCTGCATGTTCTTGCACCAATAGGATGGCGATGGGCATCAGTTCTCACCTTGCTGAAACACCCTAACCCTGGAGACAAGAACTATAACCCTTCCTAGGATATGCCTCCAGCCTAAGAGAGACTCAGGACCTCAGAAATGAGGGATTCCCATGCACATCCATGCCTGCCTGCACTGTCCCTGAGAGGGTCTAATGACACCAAAGGTCTGGAGGGACCAATTGACTCAGGCACTGGGAGAAGGCTGAGATCCCTTGTGTCAACACCTCATCTGCCTTTCTAAAAGACATCACATAACAGCTTGTCAAATATGAAGCCATTCATTCATTCATTCACTCACTCATTCATTCATTCATTCATTCATCAAGCCAGATGCAGGCTATGTGTGGGGATGTATGGCTATAATACCAACTCCTATAAGGAGGAGGCAGGAGGATCTAAAGTAAGGCCAGCCTTACCCATATAGCTGGTTCAAGGCTAGCCTGGCCTACATGAGACCCTGTCTTAAATAAATAAGTAAATAAGTAAATAAATAAATAGATAGATAAATAAATAGATAGATAGATAGATAGATGATAGATAGATAGATAGATAGATAGATAGATAGATAGATAGATAGATAAAGCAGAACCAAAATAGATACAGACCTCATAGTAAATGAGGTTGAAATTTCTCTGATGAATGGGTTTTACTATCCATCCCATGATGGTTCCAGTATCTAAAGGGAGCCAATGAGAACTAAGAAGCCTAAAACATCAGAACTTTCTACCCCTCCATTGTTCAACAAATGAGGAAACTGAGGCCCAGAGTGCAGAAGAACTCATTCAAAGTCACACTGGTAATGAACAGCATGGACAGCACTGTAGAGTCTCTCCCCGCTTTGTTTTCAAGACAGGGTTTCTCTGTGTAGCCCTGGCTGTCCTGGAACTCACTCTGTAGACCAGGCTGGCCTCAAACTCAGAGATATACCTGCCTCAGCCTCCCAGTGCTGGGATTAAAGGCGTGCACCACCACCTCTCAGTCCATTTCCGCCTTTAATATTTTAATATGTTGTGCCATACCACCACAATCCAAAGAGGTACAGAATGTGTAGAGCATGTGCAACATTTCTGGAGTATGTTCTTGGAACATTCACCTCTGTCAAATGGTCAAAGGGAAAAAAAATACATGTTCTGTAGTCAGCTAAGTCTGGAATTTACCAGATGTGTATGTGTGTGTGTGTGTATATATATATATATATCTTCCATACTGAAGCTCCAGGTCTGTGAAAATAACTCACTTTGTCACGTTCAACTCCAAGTCTCTCACACTGTTTGGCCACATCTTTACACAACACATCTCAGCCACACATACTCTGTACCTCAGAATGCTGGGACACCCCCAGTCAATAAAGCTCACCAATTCAGTCATGTGATTTTCCTTTCTGGCTTCTTCCTGCTCCTATTCTGAACCCCACACCTACCTCAGCAGGATTCTTGGTGCCCCCCACCTCCTTAATTGGATCTGATGCTTCATTCTCTCCAGGACTTGGCACATTTCTACATACTCCATTTCCCTGGAATCAGGGATCCCTAGCCTCTTGACTTCTCCCCATTCTGCTCTCTCTGAATCACTTCTGAGAACTTTCAACCTTTCTGCCTCTCAGCAATTATCTTCTGTTTCCTTCAAAGGTACCAGTGAAAGGACTTGAAATGTCAGCAACCATAGTCTTAGGATAAACTGCAGACCAGTGCTTGGCCCCTGACCTCTCTCCACTATGATGAGTGTCTCTAGAGAGTTCATTCATGCTGCCAAATAGTGCTTCTTCAGTGCTGGTGGACAGGCCACATTACGGGCAACTTCCCACCATCTCTGCTTAGTATAGCTCACCAATTAAAGAAATACGGAGGCAAGGTTAAGGTCACAGTTTTGTCCTCTGCTGGTGTCTCAAATTCATTCTGCTTCTGACCTTGAACCCTGGTAAACATCTGTTCGCAGGGGTGTCTTTGGGCATGAGCAGAGCAGTGTAAGAGGTTCAAATTCCTATCTCTGAAGAAAACAACAACAACAACAATAAAAACCAAAATAACAACAACAGAAAGTCTGCGCTTTGGAATCAGAGCCACTTCTCCATTGGCATGTCATTCAGACGACACCAGCTCTTCCCCACACTAGCTACCAGTTCTCCCAGTTTACCTCCAACACCATCACCCTTGACCAAATCTCATAATTATTTTACCAGGAAATGCTTAACAGGAATCTTTTATTTCCTTAACTCAAACAAAACTAGTGTTTTTCTGTTACCAACCACTTTCTTCCTTCTCCTCTGACACTGCGGGTCACTTGTACTGCTCAGAGACTTTTTCATTTGGCCCCAAATAACTAAGAGAAAGAAAAGCTTTAAAGAATGCTGAAGGGTTATCTGTGCTGAGGTCCTTTTCCCAAGAAACTTGCTACCATGGAGTATGAAACTGGGTCTCAGTGTTGATGATACACAGACGTTCGTACACTCAAATACAGTTTCTTATAGAAAAAAAATGCAAAAGTTGTCTTGTTTTCCTATTCACCTCAGTGTTCAGGGAATGCTTCAGGGAATCATTTTTAAAGAATGCTGCTTATTGCTCCTGCTTTCCAACACCACCTGGGAATATCTAAAATATAAGGCAAACAACACTTTCAACAGAGAGTCATTAAGAAGTGATATAAAGAACACTAGTGGCATCCACACTAAACACTAATTTAAAGACCATACACCAACTCAGGTCATTTCTGGCTAATCTTCCTATATACTACATTTCCTTCACTTATCACCAGTGATTCTGGATCCCCCCTCCCAGTTCCCCTCCCTCCACACATGCATGCGCGCGCGCGCGCGTGCACACACACACACACACACACACACACACACACACACACACACACACAGGCAATAGAGACCTTGGAGCACAGTTTCATTTATGTTCAGCCCCAGGTGCTATACGAGGGAGCTGAAACTTGTCTCCGTGGACTCAGCTGTGCCTACCCTGGTTTTTTTTTTCTGTTCTGTCCCCTGGCCACAGTGCTGTCTCCTTCTCCTGAACCCTGAAGGGGGAAGATAAGAACATCACACTCTGCTGTCAAAACTCATCTCACTTGCCGGGCAGTGGTGGCTCATACCTTTAATCCCAGCACTCCAGAGGCAGAGGCAAGCAGATCTCTGTGAGTTCGAGGCCAGCCTTGTCTACATAGTGAGTTCTAGGATAGGACAGCCAAGGCTGTTACACAGAGAAACCCTATCTCAAAAAGAAACAAACAAACAAACAAACAAACAAAAGAAAAGAAAAATCTCACTTTCTTCTCACTTCTCTTGCTCAGAGCCCAGTTCATGGCCCGTGCATTTCTCAAGTACCTGTCCACCCACTTTTTCCACTACCCACCTTTAGCCCTGCGTTAGTTAGTCTTATTAATGCTTATTCTTCTGAAAGTTCAGACTGTATCTGTCCCATCAACTCTTTACTCTCACAGAAAGGAAGCACGCTGTAGTAGAAAGAACACAGCCTTCAAAGTAAAACGCCATAACCCGCTCCCTTACATTCCTTTCTGTCTCTGGCAACCATCAGCTTGCCTCTTCCTCATCCCCAAACCTTCCTCAATTAGGCAGATCACGGTTAACTCCAAAATAAGCAAGAGATGTGATGTGCTGAGATCTCCCTGCCCAGTCTTCTCTCCTGCGTTCCTTCCTTTCTTCTCAAGAGATGAGAGCTTCTCTGTGCTGAAAAAAACAGGAGCTGCAGACAATGTGAAGCAGATGCTCCTGTCAGGAGCCCATGCCTCAAGCGAGACACATCCCATATGGCTGATGGCTGAAGCTGGCTTGGTCCTTCCCATCGTTTGCTGTCAGCACCCCCTCCACACAGTCTTCCCTCCCCTAGAGCATACTCAAATCTTGCAACAAGCCAAGCGTGAATGCACCAGCCATCTCAGACACCCAGGGACTGGGGAAAGTGTTAAGAAGGAATGTAAACAATACATACTAATTGCTGTTGTGACATAAGTTATAAATTAAGTCTGATAAGCCAGAGTTCTGAGCTTTCCTTCCCCAGCTCCTACCATTAGCAAGACAAGAGTACCCTTGTCTCAGAGGAAACCAACTTCCAGTGAGCGCCTTTTGATATTTCTGCACCCAAGCCCCAAGGTGCCTTGTGATGTATTAACTCTTAACTGTTCTGGGTCCTGAGGTTCCAAAGCATTCTGAGCTGGGGACAAAGAGGACCTCCAGCACAAGGGTGCACTGTGGCAGACAAACCTGCCTGCAGGTCCTGTCTCCATCAGAGTGGCAGATTTCGAGAAGGCATAGGTCAGAACCACTCCTGCCTATAATATGAGGCCAGGAGGAGAAAAGAGAGCTGCCAATCATTATCAGGAAGTTTGCTGTTTTCTTGTGTTGGGAGGACCCAGAAAGCCTCCATGCTGGAGCCCAGTGGACCTTAGTTAAGTAAATGAATGAATAAATAAAAGTGTGCATTCACTTGGCGAAGAGTGGAATGCCACTACAGTTGATTGAGCCTGTGGAACATCACTTTTGCCAAGAGCAATCCTTAAAGCCAGCTGGGTTTAGTAGAATCCAGAGCAGCTTTTCAAGGGTTCCTGGTGTTTGGTAATGGTGGGGTACGGTGGGGCCATACCACTTTTTCCTTTACTTCTTTCCTGTAGCCCCCACCCACCCTAATGTCAGATCTCTGAGTCACCTTCCTGCTCCTCTCAGAGAGGCTGCTCATTTATTTTTCCATATCACGAAACAAAGGCCACAAAGTCTGTGACAGATGCCAGAGACTTGCTATCAAAGCCTGTCCATTTACTCAACAAACTTGGTGGACTGGGTTTGTAACCCAAGCTTCTAGGGAGGTTGAGACGGGAGGCAAGTTCAGAGACAGCCAGAGCAATTTAGCAAGCCTCTGTTTCAAAAGGAAACAATGAAAAAAATGGAGAGCCTGGGGATGTAACTCACTGATGGAGAATGTGTCCCTGGCGTGAGTAAGACCCTGGGTGAGTTCAGTCTCCTGTACCACAAAAACAAAGACATAAACAAATGTGATGAAGTGACCTCTGCATCCTTGGCACTCTGCCAGCCTCTGTGACAGGACTGGCTTCAAGGAGTGTATGCTCTAGAGGGGAGATCTCACAAGGTCATTGCATGTGGGATGCCTGCAGGCTCAGAGCTCTGGCATCAAGTCAGGGACCTTTTCACTGACAGTGAGTATGAAGAAGCTCAGAGTCTACTGATGAGAAGTGTAAAACCAGACACTGAAGTCTTCACCTGGAGCAACCGGGTCACTTCGAGTTTTCTAAGGGAATCCCCAGTGCCTGCACAGCCTCCCCACCATCTCCTTTGGGTGAAAAAAAAAAAAAAAAAGAGTCACAAAGGAGTCAGGTTTTCACAGGCACACCTGCAGCACAACCAAATACTGAGACCTTCCTCCAATTTTCTTCCATGATTTTCATCAGCATACATCCAAGATGCCAACTGCCTCTTAGATTGCAGGCCTGCAAGCTTCCAGGGAGGGAACAAACACTGGGAGCAGGGCCATTTGCATGCTTTCATTAACACAAGCTGTGGTGGACCAGGCTGCCAGCTCCCTGAATGCATGTCTTCCTGTGGTGATAGAGAATCAATTGGCTTGATGCAAGTTCTGGATTCTGGCTACAGCCCTGGCTCCAGGCCCACTGAGGCCCTTAGACAGACATCAATAACCTTGCCTCTCATTGCCTTTATTGGCCTCGATGCGAGCCCCATTAGAATGCACCAATATTTATGTACATTTTAACAGCACTGCCCACAGCAGCATTATAGAAGGGTAGCCAGCCCTGGCAGTAAGGGAAGACTTCAGGCTGGATTCCCCACCCCCTCCTCCGCTTTATTTTCACTCTAGGGGGAAAGGGCTTCTCTCTCTCTAATTCCTTCTCACCAATACCTGAAGCCTTAATTTTCATTGCTACCCAAAGGTTTGACGTTAATAAGAATGGATATTAGTTATTGGAAACCCCAAAATAGAGAGCAAAGCAAGGTTATTTCCCATGCATCTATTGTTTCATGTAATTATCACAAATTCATCAAGGTAAGTGGTATTGTTATTTAACAGATGAATACACCGAGTCTCAATGTGGTCACATGGCTATCACTGTGGTCACTGGCAGGACAATAAAGTCACATAGATTTAATAACCAGGGTTTTAGCTGAGGTCTGGACCCACACTTTATATGCTTTTACATGATTATATTGCCTTGGGTCCTTACAAGTCAATACATGCAATAAATATTTATTGAACATCTACTTTGTGTGAGGTAGTCTTATGAGAGCTGAGCATATTGAAATGATTAAAGCCAGTAACTTATCTGTTTAGTGTCTGGACATCATAACACAAAACCAAATATAAAAACAGGACACTATTAACTGGTGGTAAAAATATGCAGAGAGTAAAATACAGTGACATTAAGTGACTAGGTGGCTTCTGTTAGAGCCACCAGGAAAGCCCTCTAGAAAAGGTGACATTCACCTGACATATAGGTACAGGGAAGTAGCCTGGTACAGGACCCCCAGGACACAGGCCTGTTGTCTAGGGGACGGTGTGAGTTAGGCGAGCTCCTGATTAGCCCAGCAGCCACAGCAGTAGAGATATGATAGATAGGAAAAGAGGCAGGAGAGGCAGACAGAGTGTACGCTCCTGGCTTCTCTGCTCAGAGAAAAGCCAAATGAATTTAATTTTGCTTGTGATAAGAAGTCACTGGACTTGATCTGACATAATTAGTTGATGTTCCCTCTGGCTCTGAGGGGAGAAGCGTTGGAGTGAAGCTCTGGAGAGGCAGGTGGTCAATCAGGAGGCCACCACAGTTGTGGGAGCCAAGGAAGGGTGGCAGTCAATGAAGGAGGGTTGGATGCATGCTAGGTAACTCAGGAGTGGGGTAAATCAGACTGGGCGGTGGGCTGGATATGATGGGAGAGAACCAAGAAAGTCTCAAGCCCCATTTGGAACTGAGCATCTCAGTGGATCATGGTATCATTTGTCAAAGTGGGGAGTGTTGCATGATGAATTTATGGGCAAGCTGGTGAGGATAGGGAGTCAAAGATGTGTTCAGGCCTTTTAAAACCTCAGATGTTAATTAAATACTCATATAGAAACTCTTAATTAAATTCACTGGGCCACGCACACAAAAGAAGACATAAGAGCCTGGCCCATTGAGGAAACCCCCGAGGGAAAAGGAGGGGGTGGGCAGAGGGAGTTGGGGATGACAAATGACTAAAGTTCATTATATAAATGTATGAAGCTGAAACAATAAAAATTGAGAATATATAAAATTTGAAAAACATACATATAGTAAACTGGATATTGCCATGTGGTCTCTGCTCAAGATGTTACCCAATTCTCAGCTACACAAGAGGAAAGGCACTCAATTCTACTCTGGCCACAGGAGGACATGCAGAGGGAAAGGGAAAGGGGACAGGTTTCCCCTTCCTCTGTAGGCTGAGGAACAGAAGACAAAAATAAGAAGAGATCTTGGAGAATGGGATATCAGGATGATAAGAGACCAAGTAAAGATTTCAGTATAATAATAACTGAAACAAAAATTAAGTAGGGGCTGGTCACAGAAACAGCAGGAAAAGCTACGTGTCAGGTTCAGCTCTGAGTAGCTCCTATGCATTCATTTATTTACCCTGACATCATCCTGAGGAGACACATCATTCTCTCCATTTTGTAGCTGAGGTAACTGAGAGACGAAATGACCATTCAAAATCCAAACGGTCTTTGTATCCCTCACGCTCATTAGGGACTAGGCAATTGTCTGCTTCCTTCTATGGCCTACAAATCATCCTCTGAGCCTCAAACAGGTACTGACTGAGTTCTCGGGAGGTCAGGTCCCTTTCAGCCCTGAACTTGGTTTATTAGTCTCTTTGTCGCTTTCAATGCTCAGATCAGGGGAAGTTGACTAGCTTGGCTGACAGACAGCAGGCTGCAGCTAGGGAGAGTAATCATGTTTTTATTCTTCTCTCTTCTGTAACAAAAACATCTCTCTTCTGCCTCACCCTTTCCTCAGCTGCTAACCCTCATCATGTGACATTTGGGCTGTCCACACCACCCTGACATTGTCTCACATCCTTTCTCAAGAGGCACCCAAAATCTCACCTCCCCTGACAGTGCTAAACACATTCATCTCTACGATCCCTCAAAAATTATTTCATATATAATTAATTTTCATACTTAATAAGGTTCCATTTTGTTCTGGGTACTGGCAAAGTGGTTGAGTTCCCGTGACATGCTTCAGTTGGAAACACTGTTACCAGAGGTGACGAGAGTAAAGGAAGAAAATGTCCCTGGATATTGGAGACACGACTAGCACAGGAAAAATGCTACTGGCTATCACTGAATCTTGGTGTAGAGCTCACAGGAGCAAGGAACATTGAAGAGAGCCAGGTACATCAAAGCTGAGTCAGAACACTCAGGGTCTGGAAAGGGCCAGACTTTCTGCTCTGGCAGTGCTTGGGACAGTCTTTTGGAGTGACCCATGGCACTGACTGGTCCTTCAGAGAGGAGGGATGCACCTTCTGGGAGGTGAGCTGATTACAGTATCTCTTTCACCCACCGCTTGTCACATTCTTCCAAAATGTGGAATGTGCTCTAGCAATCGTCCAGAGAATTCAAGAGTGTCCGAAGTTCTTATCATCCATCTTCCTACATGCGTAAGGTCAGGAATGTTTGCACCGACAGAACAGAGCCTTCACATCTGCCATTGTGGTCTCATTCCAAGAGCAGGGCTGAGAGAAGACAGTGGGGGAAAGCCTGTCAGGTGCACAGCAGCATGGAGGGGGCCGGAGGAGGCACTGCCCTGAGTGGGCTCCTCAGTGGGGGGTCAGAGAGGAAAGGCCAGAGGCAAGTGGCCAGAACTGAGCATGCCTGCAGAACAGGTCATCTCTAATATGAGCAGAGACAAATAGGAAAAGAGAAATTTTTACTCCATGTTACTCTGGGCACAGATGAGGGCCAGCGAGTCATCCTTATTTGCAGGGAGACCCCCATCACTTCTGTTCATTCACCGATTCACCCAACACATATTTAGTAAACATCAACTAAGAGTAGATGCCGGCGATATACCACTGGACCCAGCAGCTGCAGGTGTCTGTGCTTGTGGTGTTATACCTCAAGTGTGGCACAAGCTAACAGATAATGAGTAAACTGTGTAGGACATAAGGGGTAATGAGAACAGAGTCCTTACAAGAGACAGTTTTTTTTTTCCCTAAAAAAATACCTTCAGTGCCATGTGATTGTGCACAATCTCAGCTTATTCTCTAGTATCTTGCCAGGAACCTCTGAGGTCAGAATACCGCAGTCCCCCATCCTTTCTTACTCCATTAGCATCTTCTTCCCTCAGCCACCCCTCATTAGCTACATTCCCTGTACTACTTGTGTGTTCTGTACAGAGAAGGAGCGTGGTCTAATGGGACGGTTAACTCTCTCAGTTTGGCACAGACCGTCTGCCACAAAGGTCCTCCTGCGAGGGAATCCGTTCATCTGTTCCAGGACTTGGAGCTCTATTTCCACACTCACAGCCCCATCACATGTGAGAAAGGCTACCCTGAGGGACTTGAAATAACTGCAGGGATGGCAGAAAAGGAATTCTCATTCCTAATTTGATTTCCCTTTCTCTCCCCTTAGGTCTTCCAGGAACCCACTTCTGCTCCACCCCTCACAGTAAACCCCCTCTCCTGGGTCATCCTTTAGACAGAGAGGGTGGCAGTGAGGTGGACAGTGTTCTTTGTGAAACACTGGTGACTCTTTAAAAATCTGTCATATTAAAAGACTCAAAGTGCCTTAATTTTATCTAATTCTTAGCACACATGCATGTATACATACACACACACACACACACACACACACACACACACACACACACACACGGTCATTAAAGGTAAAGCCTGTATCACTCTATGTATCTAGCACCAGGGGAGCTGTATACAGAAACATGTTTACACATCAAAATCATGGCCCACACTGCAGTATGTTTGTAGTGCCTTTATTATTCTCACATATATGTCTATTAGAGAGCTACCTATTTCATCTCTGTGGTCTTGCAGAAATTAGTTCAGGTATTAATCTTCACACTTAACAAGGTACGATTTTGCACTTGGTACTTATGAAGAACTTGGGTTCCCATGGCATACTTGGTAAGCACTGTTACCAGGCGTGAAAACGACAACGAAGGGGGAAATGCCATGAGGTACCAGCAAGCTTGGAGTAGCTCCAGTAGGAGCAGGAGATGGTGAGGAGAGCCTGGAAGGCCAAGGTGGGTCAGGACATTCTCGTGTATGTGTGTGTGTGTGTGTGTGGTCTGTGTGTATTGTGTGTACCTGTGTGTGTCTGTGTATATGTTATATATATGAGAATATATATGTATATGCATATGTGTGTACATATATATTCTCATATATGTGTGTATATATGTGTGCATGTGTGTCTGTGTGTGCATATGTGTATGTGTCTATGTGCATATATATTTGCCTTCATGCTTACATCATTTTAATTGTTTCATGTTGCTCTAAGAATAGCACAGTGCTTCTAAACTCCTTTACATAGATATACATTTATATATAATATCAAATTCTGTAGTTCTATAAAGATCTAGCTAATAACGCTTTTAAATTCAATACATGTCAAAAAATAAAATAAACAAAGCTTAAAACCCAGTCTTTGTATGCACCAGAGTTCTGACTTTCTTTTCTTACTCATATATGTCACTGTCATGTCTCGCTCATGACCTCTCTTCAAATACCACCTTTCTGGCAGTGCTCTGTAACTTATATTGGAAATCCAAATTTTTCCTCTCAGTTTTAGAATGAGGCACAATGCAATATTCCAAAGGCTATCTCTTCTGGGTTGTTTACCAGATTCATCAGCATTGCACAATCTCACCCTCACCTCCAAACCCAGACCATGTCCATTGCTCTTTATCTGAAGAGCAACTATACCATCATTTGGGGGGCACAAGCCAAAAGCCCGAGCATTTATACTGACTGATCTTGTCCTTGCCTTTCTAGTCAATCTACTCAGAGTCCAACACTTTCACCTCCTAAACACCTCTTGACTCCATTGGCCGCTTTCATCTCTACTGTCACCTCTAGTGCTATAGATCATATCTCACTTACTACTATGAGCGCTCCTAGTTAACCTATATATTTCTCCCCCAATCAGATCGCTGTGGCACAACCAGGGGGATTCTGAAATATAAATCTGATATTGTTCTGTATTTAGGTTGCCTCATTGTTTCCTGTCTTTAAGAATAAATACCAAAGTCATCATATTATAAACTTAATTGTAGTCCTCAAAATTCATATGGTGAAATCCTACCTCCTACATAGCCAGCACTGAGAAATATAACTATACTTGGATATTTACTTGTACAGTGGTAATTAAGGTAAAAATAAGGGTGTTGGGGTGACTCTAATCCAGTATAACTGATGTTCAGATAAGAGAAGATCAGGACCCAGACAGGCAGAGGGAAGATGATGTGAAGAGAAGACTACTATCTTCACATCCCTGAGAGAGGCTGGACAAGTTAGCCCTGTCAGCAACTTGTTCTCAGACTCAGAATTATGAGCAACTTTCTATCATGTACACCTCCTGACCTGTGGTTCTTTGTTATAGCAACCTAGTAAGCTAGAGTCCTACAGTCCTTCAGAGGTGTGGTGGTTTTTAAAATATGACCACAAATGTTCTGATACCCCATTCTTAAAAAACCTTAAGTCTATTCCTGCTGAGTATGACGTTTTTATATGCTTGCTTCAGAGAGAGAGAGAGAGAGAGACAGAGAGACAGAGAGACAGAGAGACAGAGAGACAGAGAGAGAGAAGAAATGACAATTTGTGATTCCCAAGACTGAGATCGAAGCAAGCAGCATGGTAGTTTCCTTTCTCCTTTTGGTCTTCTCTCAGGTCTTGTGTTCAGGGGGAAGCCGGCTGCCACTTCATGAGAAGTACTGAGAGACTCCCTAGAGAGACCGAGGAGGACTGAGGCCTCCTCCCCAAGACAAAGATATGAGGAGGACCCCAGTGCCAATGAGCCTTCAGATCCCCTCAGCTCTTGCCATTGTCTTAACTACAACTTCAGAGAAACCTTGACTCAGAATATCTGTTTACTGCTCCTCAATTCTGGACCAACATAACTTATCTAATCTGTGCTTGTTTCAAATCCCTAAGTGCTGGAACATTTTGTTATTCAGTAATAGACATATAACAAAATTAACTCTTTGTGTTCTCTTCCCCCACTCCAACTTTCTGAACTCTAGCCTCATTGGTTTTCTAGCAGGAATTAAAAATTTATATGCCCTCAAACACCTCTTTCTAGTATGCACCTCTACATTCTTCCCTAAGTCCTTCTTGTTCTTCACATTTCCAGCATTATTTTCTCAGGGAAATCTTTCCTGACCCCAAATATAGTAATATGCTCTCATTAAATAATGTTCCTTTTCCTTCAGAACACTTTCTTCAGTTCTTTATTATTTGCTCATTAGGACAATTATTAGACTGATGGCTGATTTCCTCACCAGCCTAAAGGCCCCCTGAGTCCAGGGTTGTTGCTGTTTTGGCTCACTGATATGTGACTATCTAATAAAATTAGCTAAGAGATTGTTGTTGAATGGATGGATGGATGGATGGATGGGTGGGTGGGTGGGTGGGAAGGTGGGTGGATGGATGGGTGGGTGGGTGGATGGATGGATGGATGTTAAACATTATCTATAGACTCTTTCTGAGTCATGAGAGAAAAGAGACTCTCTCCCTAACCTAGAACAGATTAAAGGGGAAAGCCTCATGGGTAGATGGGTACAACATCTGGAATTGTTAGTCTTCTTTGAAGATGTGAGACATGGTTACAGAGGTTTGGTATAGGAGAGGTTCTGCAAGATAAGTTCCTCTAGCCTAGAGATATGGCAGCTGGGCAGATGTCACACCACAGATATAAGAGCCCTAATTGATGAGTGTCAAGAAAGCAAGCCAGTAGAAATGCTGGGCAGGAGTTGGTTTATCCCTCCATGTATAGAAAATAACAGCTGGCTCAGTGCCTACATGAACTAGTGATACCGTGTGAAAGAAGCTCCAACTTCTTTTTTAATAAATAACATAATTTGAAATAAAAACAAGTGATTTTTTAAATAAAACCTTTATTAAGTCAAGCTATCTAGTGGCACTTGGCCTGATCTGCCCTGGTTTAAATCTGTGTTCTCTGTAAGAATGGTTTATGAATAACATATCTTAAAAGGAAGAAAAGAAACATCTAGAGCTGTTTACCCAGAGCCTCTTCATCTCCAGCTGGTTTGCATGTTTATGTATGTATATATCTTTAATTTCTCCCAAGGACCAGGAAAGCCAGGCTGTAGAAGAGCCTTTATTCATTATTTAATCAAGAAAAGAGCTTGAGCTCAAATAAGAGCAGGGAAGGGAGGAGGTAGAGGGGGCAGCCAGGCCAGAGTGAAATAGCCTGGGTAAAAGAGAACATTTTTTATAAACAGACTCTCGAGATAAAAACCTGAACAAAAAGCAACAAACAGCTTCTTTCCACATCTTTCTTCCCCGTCTCTTTCTTGAAGCTCATGACAGACTCGGGTCCTTTCCTGCATAATAGCCTCTCATTTCTGGAGGAGCATCGGTGCTCTGAACACAGACGCAACTCTGCTGGCTTCCTTCTCCTTACTGTTCCTTCCTCTGGCACGGACAGAGGATGAGAAATCCTGGTCCAGATCCATGCAGCCAAATGGGCCTCTCATCTCAACCCAGCTGTTTTCATTCTCCACTACAGCTGATTTCAAACCCCACAACCATCTCCACCCTAAGGACTTTGACCCTCACCTGAGATGGTTGTCCATGAACTGATTAATTTTTCATGATGGTTGGTATTCACCCTGAGAATGAACCAGTCCAGCTAGCTCTTGGACCCAATTTAGGCCCTGTGACTCCTATGATCATCCCTTACACGTCAGGCTGTGTGCTGGCACACTGTCCTTCAAGTCTCACCATAACCCAGGAGGCAGGTTACTACCATATTTACTTTGCAAGTATGGAGACCAGGGCTCAGAGAAATGGTTTCACATCCATGGAAGGAACCCTGGCTTTGGGTGTCAGCCTTGCCTTTCCATGTAGAACTCTCTGACTGTAATCCAGTCTGCCTTTCCGGAATCAAATATTCTCACAAGAATGTGTCTCTCCTCTCAGTGGGAATGCATTCCTTCCTTTAACTCTATTTAAGTCAACTCATTGCTGCATACCTCCTTGTAAGACAGAGAAGCTGCCATCGCGGGTTTGTGGATGGTGCTTACTTACATCCTAGTTTAGAAAGACAAAACAAAGGAGCAAACTGGTCACATGTCAGGCAGCAGTCAGAAGAAAAGCCAGCCCGAGTGGTGGCTGACTCCTTTAATTCTAGCACTAGGGAAGCTGAGGCAGAGGCCAGCCTGATTACAAAGTGAGTTTCAGGTCAGTTAGGGCTATAATGTGAGATCTGGTAGAACAAGATCTGGAAGGCATGGGGAGAGGTCCTGGAGAAAGGTCTTGCCCTTCAATGTTGGGGACCAGGGAGGCTGAATCAGATAGGAAGTAACTGGGGAATTCACCACTTGGGGAGAGGCAGTAAATGCAAAGGTGCTGAGGGCCTTGGTGTGTCTAGTGGAAACAGTGGAGGCTGGCCTGGTAGGCAGTCTAGGAAGGATTGGCAGAGGAGGTCAGGATGGAGTGGAGAAAGGCAAGCAGCCAGTTGTGAGAGATTAGATCAGTCACAAAGCGTGGCTAAGCACACCGAAACCTTTTGCAACAACTAAGTGAGATAGAAGGTGTTTTGGAGAGTGATCAGTACAGAAACGACCGGATCCTTTTGTTTGCTATGTTAAGAATATCCTAGGGCAGCATGGGTGGGAAGCAAGCACACCAGAAGCTGTAGTTTAGTGGTAGAGCACTTGTCTAACAAAAGCATACACAAAGCCCTAGGTGTGATCCTCAATACTGCAAGAAAACAAAGAACTTCTCAGCTAATGCAGGAAGGTCACCTGGGAAGCTCCAGGCACAGGTTAGTAGAAACATGGGATGTGATGAAAAATGCTTAGAGTTTAGAGTTCTTTAGAAGGTGGAACTACCAGGGTTTCCTAGCAACTTGAATGTATGGAGAGAAAGAGGGAGAGGCGTTGAATGTGAATGACTCCAGAGTCTGAGTGATGGAAAAATAGAGAAAATAGTAAAAGAAGAAGAATCAAGTGATGGTGAAGAGGGTGAGGGCAGGTTCAAAATGAGAGCAGCTAGAAAATAACCACGGAGGAAAGGAAAGTGATAGCCTAAGAAAATGGTCCGATTGCCTAGCAAGACTGGAGCCTCACTCCAAGTCTGTGGTTATGAATTGTAAGTGACATTATGAGTGAATATTTTATTTATTCATTCTGGGTTTTTTTTAAAGCCATTTTTAGTTGCATATGAGCAAGTCTGGAGTGGCTAGACAAGGCAGGGAAGAAATGATTTTATATACACAGGAAGGAAACTAAATACAAACAATAGATTGTAGGCAGGGCAAGGAAGGGGTGGGGTGAGACTGGAGAGGGTGAAGGGAAGCAAAGTCTTGGCTGGTAATGAATGGGGTGTGCATTTTGGTAAGGTAGAAGAATTGTTGGGGTGGCAATGCCAGAAGGAGGGATCTAGATGGACAGAAGGTAGTGGGTGGCCAGAGAGTGAAAGTCTTAAAATAGAGATTTGATGGAATGTAAAAATCAGTAGTTGAATGCTCAAATAAATTAGAATGGCAGTAGATGGCTTCTAGAATCATCTTCCCAGATACCTCCTTCTCGGGCTCAATTCTTTTTCTTTTATGTGTTTCTAAGACTCCATTTCTGCCATTCTGCTGTTCATTATCCTTAGCTGATACAAATTTAGCTCATGTCCTCTATCCTACCTAGGTTAGTCTGGTACCTAATAAAAGATGGATTAAGCACACAAGACTTGTCATTAGGGAGATTATTAGTGTGGAAGGCAATAGGTAGAGAGCTGGCAGAAGCTAGCCCAGCTTTCAAACAACCACACAAGCCTATCCAACCCTAGGCAAAGCAGAATGGATGATTATGCAGCCTAAGGAAGGCTCACAAGTTCTGCAAGTCTGTTGAGCAGTCCTCTAGTGGAAGGTATCTGTCAGAGGATTCCCCTTCCCAGAAAAAGATGCCTTTTCCTGACTGACACAGGTATTTCTAGGCTGGAGGCAGCCTGTGGGAAGTGTGGGATGGAGCTAATACAACAGCGGGGTCCTGAGTCCAGCAGAGGGAGACCCTTAGACCATTTTGTTGACCATGCATGGGGAGCATGCTTTCATAGATACCATTCTGCTGCAGTACAGGACCGTGCTTAGAAGTGAGGCCATCACTCTTAGTTCATTATTGTTTTTAGCCCTTTGATGAGATCTGGATACTGAGAACTTCTCCAGAGGAGCCTGGGATGATTCCCTTACATACAGTGGCAGCTTCAACACTGACTCTGGGAAGTTTATGCACCTTCAAAAGGAGCACTATGTGTACTCTGCCTGCTAAGCCAATGTCCCCTACCGCTGTGGAAGTGGGCATGAATCCAGATTTGTCAGAACTGGGCTCAAAGGGGATTGTAGCAAGGTGTGGTACATCCCAGCTGCCCATGGAGGCAGAACCAGAGACACCTGGGGTTCTATTTGCCACACTCGTAGGCTCCCTGTCTCTTTTGAAGAGCTGTTTCCCCGTTTTGTATTCTTTATGTCCTGCCAGATTCCTGGGCCCATTATTTCCTCTTCTGACACCTAAAAATTCAGACCTCACAAAACTATACTTAAAGGCTTTGTCCTCCTCTCTCAGTCCGATTTCTGAGGCCTGGCACCCAAGTAAACAGCCACCTTCAGCCCCCAGACAGTCTGCACCTTCCTCACAAAACGCACCTTTGATTCCTCTTTCCCTCTGGAAATCCTTCCACTCCACGTTTCCCGACAGTGCCTGGTCTGTAATTCGGGCAGCATCTTCAAATCATCCCTGCCCTTTAATTCCTGCTGTCAAAACGTGGCTTAGGCTCTAGTTATTCCTCTCCGCAACAACCATTTCTTGTTTCCTGCCATCGCCAGTCCTCTTTGCATCCCTTTCCTCTTTCGCTGCACCCCCTGCCTCTCCCGACTGCTTCTCTCTTCACCATCAAATTGGATCTCACTGAACTATGTGACCTACCCACTTTCTCTTCTCGCCCTGGCCTCAGATACTCATGATCCCTAGAACTGCTTTCCCCAACGAAAACAAAACAATCAAATAGAAAAAACAAACAAACAAAAAGAACCCTTTCTGAGTCCGGGCCAATAGCAGAAAAGCTACTATTCAACAAGTCCTGCCTGAATTCACCCCTAAGAAGGGGGTTTGTGGGGGATTAGGAGGAGGAAAGCTGAGAGTGGCTGCTGCAGGTGGGCTCCCCAGTGTTCCACATTAATGAGTGTTAAAGTTGGAACTCAGGTATGTGTATGCGACACTCTATCCAATGTCACTCTAACAAACTAACAATACTTTCAATGAAGCTGAATTCTGCTTTGGTGGAAATATGGCTTTCCACACCAGAATCCTGTGGGAATGCTGACCAGAAGGGCAGAACCTTGGCCTCCCTAGGTCAACTGAGTTACAATTTGCATCTCCAATGGGATCCCCAGATGATTCCGGCCCATGCCATTTTAAGAAGCCAAATCCAGATAGCCCCAGCCACACCTCCACCTCTCACTGTGAGAGACTCCAGACCCAGGAAAATGGCTAGCAGTCTGTAGTCTAGAACCAATTTTATTTACTGATGAATTCATTGAACAGTCTTGTCCCTTATATTTGTCTTCTGTAAAGTGACTAATTAAGGTATTCATTGTCCAGGGATTCTTTCCAAAAGAAGGTATTCTAAGGGTTAATCCAATGCCTATCTTGTAGTTTGGATACTTTCCATGGGTGTTAAGAGGCCACACACCACAGTTGAGGAGCATGCACTTGGTGAGAAGGGCCCAGTGAATGGAGGCAAATGCGGAGAGTGCACTCCTCATCTCTACCCACCTCCACAAATGCACAGTGCCCCAAGCTATTCTGAGACTGACATGCTGCCTCTGGGGTCTCACCTGCCAGTATTCTCTCCAATCTAAAGAAAACAAATGTTAGAAACATCACAGTTTCTGATGTATGAGCAACTTCCAAACGCTAGACTTCTGGGTAGGAAGAAAGCCCTGTTGCAGATAGTCAGGCAGCCTGGGCTCTGCCTTGGTAAATGAGGACAGAAAAATTAATCTGGGGAGGGTGCAAGATTTAGATATCGCAAATAGAAAAGAGGCAGAGTTAGAAATGCACTCAAAGGGTCCTACTTCCAGACAGCTCTGTGTGTGTATGTGTATGCTCATGTTGAGCACATTCTAAACCATAACCACAAATGATCTTCCAGAATAAACCATTTCTTTCCGAATGGCAGGCACTGCACTGTAATTTAAGAATATTTGGGG
>CABHPR010152698.1:27525-38701 GCA_902168415.1 Peromyscus melanophrys | reverse complement strand
AGGACCATTTCAACATACATGGCTGTGAAAGCCCTGCTTAGATCTGAATAAATTCCACACCAGACTTCTTGGCCTAGAATTTTTTTTCCTTTGAAGTTATTATTGGGGAGAATTTACTTTAGTCAGAAAATAACAAATTGTACCTAATACTTGAAGGGTCAGAAAACCTGCTGGAGGGTGGATAGGTCCAGCATCTTGATTGTGGTGATAATCTTGTAGGTATGTATGAGTGCAAACAGAGATATACCCTAAAATACACAATAGCTGTTCTATGTCATGACTCAATGAAATCGATGGAAATTTTTCCCCCTAATGCTGCATCATTTTATTCTGGGATCCTGCTATATAGTTTCCTGTGAGGTGTCATTTTTGGAAGATGGTTAAACAGCAGTGATGACTAATTAGTTAAAATGAACTTCCCCCCAGTATTATAGTAACTGTGTTACATTCTGATACAACATCATCAAAATCAGTAAATATATAATGTGGTTGTAAAGACATTGTTATATTAAATGTTATTATAATTTTTCTTATTGAGATAATGGGCCAGAAATTACATTATTCAACCAATGGTATACTGAAGTAAGGCATTCTACCATGCCTCCCGGGCAATGCACTGAGATGGTCATACTTGCTT
Organism: Peromyscus melanophrys; assembly: GCA_902168415.1. NCBI lineage: Eukaryota > Metazoa > Chordata > Mammalia > Rodentia > Cricetidae > Peromyscus > Peromyscus melanophrys. The sequence goes on along the minus strand of CABHPR010152698.1, from coordinate 38,064 downwards.
CTAATTAATGACTTGAATGTGTCACAGCACACGTATAGACATAAGAAGACAACTTGTGGGGGTCACTCTGCTCCTTCCATCATGGAGGTCCCAGGGATTGAACTCAGGCCCCCAGGCTCAACAAGAGCCTTTGCCAGATGAACGCTCTTGCTAGCCCCTTGGTCATACTTCTTGGATAAGGAATTAAAGTCCTGCTGCACAGTGAACTACTCGTCACCATATACTGTTTTTAATCATTGAAATGTATTAAATATTTTGAGCTGTAGATTAGGTATTTGAAGTATTACTTTATGAGAATGCTTGTGCTTCACTGTCAATATGCACATTGAAGGTACACTGTTTAAGCACATGACATAGAAGATTTTCTTCTTACAAGAAAATGGGCTACATCACAAGGATGTCACCTGTACGCCAGGAGATAAAGAACGAAGCAACCGTACCTGCATAGCTTCTCCCCGTGCTCATACAAGAGGACACCACTGTCCATTTATCTGTTGTGGGATTATAATACTCTACCGATGCCAAGTTACAGGAGCCGTCATCTCCTCCGACAACATATAACAGGCCGTTCACTGCACACACACCTTGAAAAGTTATGCAGACAGAAAACAGTTACTTTCAACATTCAGGCGAGCACAAACAACCCCCACCTGTTTTCTCAGCTGATACAAGTGATGCTCAATAAAAGGGGGCGGAGGAAGGGATGATGACATGTGAGACCTACTCTGCGCATGAGCAAAGCTCCTACTGTGCACCATTATCGTGTGTACCATCACTGCAGTAGCTGCTTTAGATATGACTAATTCACTTAATCATCGCAACAGCTTCATTGGTAGGTTAGAAGGTATTTCAATCCTCATTAAGAAGAGAGAGGGGCCGGGTGGTGGTGGCGCACGCCTTTAATCCCAGCACTCGGGAGGCAGAGGCAGGTGGATCTCTGTGAGTTCAAGGCCAGCCTGGGCTACCAAGTGAGTTCCAGGAAAGGCGCAAAGCTACACAGAGAAACCCTGTCTCAAAAAACCAAAAAAATAAAAAAAGAAGAGAGATGGGGGAGGGGGGGAAGGGGGGAGGGGGGGGGGAGGTCAAAGTGGTAAAAGGTTCTCAATGTCAGCTTTTTAGGAAACTCTAAGAAAATATTATTGACAGACGGTTCACATAAGTGCCAGGGCTATATAGCTCACTGGTACAGCAGCTGCCTAGAAGGCAAATGATTCGCAATTCAAGTTTTACATCGGATAGCTAAGCTATTTTGTTTTCTCTAAATGGATCTGGGGTTGTAGTTCAGTAGCAGAGCACTTTCCGAGTATGTATGAGGTGCTGGGTTTAATCTCGGGCATTGCCAAAGAAAAAGAGAATGGTTGCTTATGCTGTAATCCTGGCACTCTGGAGGCTGAGACAGGAAAATGGCGAGTTCACGGGCAACCTGGGCAATGAACTGAACCCCGTCTTCAAAAGAGGAGGTGGGGAAAGCAGTGGTATTTATTTGGTTACTAGAATAACTTTTATTTGGCTTTTCAAAAGTTCAAAAGCTTCTAGAACAACTTTTAAAATATTGATTTCTACTATACACAACACACACACTTTTCTTAACCCCAAATAGGCAATACTAATTTTACTTTATTCTTCTGGAGTTGGCAGGGTCTCAATTTGCCTTGAACTCATTATGTAGCCAAGTGATTTTAACTTCTGATTCTGTCTCCACCTCATAAGCGGTAGGATTACAGGCCTGCACCATCACACCTAAATTACTTATTCTTCTCTTTTTGAGATAAGGTCTCAATCTGTAGCCCGCCCAGAATGGCCTAAAATTCACTCTGTAGCTCAGACTGGACTAGAGTCATGGTAACCCCATTGTGAGTGCTGGGGCTGCCCATGTGAGCCATCATGCCTGGCTTACATAATCTACTTAGTCTGACAAACACCATACCTTGAACATTTCTCCAAAGCAATATTGATCTGCATAATCTTAATGATTGCATACATTTCCACATGTGTAAAACCATGTTTATCTAATCCTTCGTCACCGGGAGTTATTTAAAATGAGGAACAAAAAGCATCTATATGTTTGAATATTCATACAATTATTTACTATAGATTTTTTAAAAAGACAACTTCAGAGGTAAACACTGTATTTCAACTTCATTTTGTTTAGGGCTGGAGAGATGGCTCAGCCGTTGAGAGCACTGGCTGCTCTCCCAGAGGACCTGGGTTCAATTCCCAGCACCTGCATAATGGGCAGCTGTGATAACAACTGTCTGTAACTTCAATTCCAGGGGATCCTATGCCCTCTTCTGGCCTCCACAGGTACCAGACATACCAGTGGTGTATAGGCACACATGCAGGCAAAACACCCACACACATAAAATGAAATTTTTGTTAAGTCAACTGAATTATTTTTAAGTAAAGAACCTAAGCTGGGCATGATATCATACACATACCTGAGCTCCCAGCACTTGGGTCCAGGAGAATAGCAAGATTGGGGCTAACCTGGTCTGCAGTGAGACCTAGCCTTGAACACACAACTGTCTGAAATTTCCCAAATAATTATTCAAAAGTGCATATTCAAAACTACACTAACATGGAGTAAGCCTTCTTTCTCTCTCTTTGCTCAGACTCAACTGTTTTACTATTCTAGTCTTTTCCCAAGGGTCAAACTCATACTGCCTTCAAATAATTCAAAATACTTAGAGGCAGAAGCCACATACAAGTTCCTCCAGGTCTGCATGTGTACACGAGTCCATGCTAACTCACTGACAGACAACAATTGATGGTGAGGACATCCAAGATGGCCCAATGAGCTCAGGGCTATGCTTGCAGAGCCCCTCCACAGATCTACGAGGGACTCCCAGGTGAAAGAGCACCTCACTGTGAAGGAGGTCAGTTTCTGCACCCACTCGAGCAGGACGGCCATCCCTTCTAACGTCGTAAGTTCACTAATGCACTGAGTCACACCAGTCCTTTAGGCAGTTGGGAACCAAACCACTTTGCCAAAAAGACAGACTTCCCTCAAGCACTTGGCAGTTTGGGTCTGTCACACAGAGCAGCCTGGGATGCAAGATTTTTTTTTCCCTTCATCTCCCCTACTGGGATTACAGGGAAGTGCTACCATGCCTAGATTTTTTTTTTTTAATGTAGTTTACCATGCTTATGAAAACCTCTGAGATCTGGCTTGTAAATTGGTTGCTAACTCAAACTCCTGTGGTACCCTCATCTTTCCCCATGTGTAATTAGCACATGCCCTTCCCCCTCCTTGCCAGATGAGCCCTCTCTTCCCCAGAGGTGCCTGGAGAAGGCCTTTATCCTAGATTAAGGACAGAGTCTGGACAGAGCTTATCAGATGCTGAGAAACAGACTGAAGGTTACCCAACATTTCTAATGCCGAACGAATCCTTACACCCTGGATCAAGCACGGGGTGCTGCAATGCCTCCAGATTATCTCTTGCTGAAACGCTTGTCATATCTTACCAAATGCAACCGACCGGGTAAAGTGCACGGCTGAATAGTTAATTATAAATTCTGCTCTGCTATGGACAGTCCTTCCTGTCCTGTACTTGGTGTTCCCCTCTGGCCACAAAGAAAACAAACAACAACAACAAAAAAGCATCTTTTTAGGGAGAGCATCTAGCAACGGAATTCAACCATATGTGGCAAACCTTCGGAATCACCAGGAATTTAAGACTATGGGGAGGGCAGAGGACTGGCATTTCCCTCTCAGGAATCGTTTAAGTACAGTCATATGCAATATAGGTTCAGCTCAGCCACGGGCTGGCTACAGAGTGCTGATTCCATGAGAGTATAACAGAGATGGGGAATTCCCACCATCGAGTGACGCTGTAGCCTGGGGCAGCTAGCCCGACACGGTAGCATGTTGTCTGGTAATGCTGGTGTGAACACACCTACAGCACTGCCCTCTGTGTAAAAACACTGCACACAGGGTTTCAAACAACACATGATACCTCGTCGTACACAGCCATGCTACTATTTTATGTATGTTATAGTTATTTTGAAGAATATCCTTCTACGCATCAAAGATACATGTACCGTAAACAATGTAGAGTTGCCCAGGCAGCAGCCCCATACAATTTACGTCTACTGTGGGTTTTTTTGTTTTGTTTTGTTTTTTCTTTTTAATTGCATCAAGCAGCCACATGGTGTAACTGGCCTATAACATCTTGGATTGTGTAAGTCTGATGTTCACACAATGTGAAACGCACTTGCAGCTAAACCCTTTTCGCAAAATGTCTGGGAAAAACGTCACTGCAATACTCTGACCTCGAAGACCTTGGTATTAAAAGTTATTTTTGCTGTGGCTACAGGTTTCTTTATGAATCCCGAACTACATTAAATCAAAGCAAGCTCTTCAGACTTTCCCCCCAGATACAGATAACAATTTGATTTGTTTATAAAAGTCTTGTTACATAGTCCAGACTGGCTGGAACCCCAGATCCTCTTACCTCTACCTCCCAGGGCTGGTATTACGGGTGTGCTCCATTACATCTGGTTCAAGAAGCTTCTACCTGGGTAACTGGGCAAATCCACTAAGAACTGAGCTCACTAGCATGTGATATGTGTCAGGCACTCAAAAATGTTTACATTGAAAACGAGTGAATTCAAGTATCAAATAAAGAGGGGTCTACCAGCAATCTCATCAGTCTACAAACATCACCAAAAGCTGCTATAGAATATAATGTCTCCAAAGTATAGAAACAACATGCTATATTCTAGATACTATGCAAGGCATCACATTGCAGTGTGCTTGCGCGTGCACACACGTGTACACACACACACACACACACACACACACACACACACACACACACACAATGACCTCAGACTTCTGAGCCTCCTGCTACCGCCTTCATCACTGGACTGCTTAGATTAAAAGCACTGACCACAACGCCTGCCTTATGTGGCCCTAGTGATGGAACCCTGGGCCTCACAAACGCTAGGCAAGCATTCTACCGAATACGCCTTATATGTGTCTGTCTGTTTTGAGACAGGGTCTTATTCTGCAGCCAGCCCAAGCTGTCCTGGAACCCTCTACATATCCTCAAACCCACAGCAATCTTCCTGCTTCAGCACCCCAAATGCTAGGATTACAGACATGAGCCACCATATCTGGTTTCTTAAGTTGTTAAAAAAAAAAAATGAATTTGGTGGTGATAGGGACCAAACCCTGGGTCTTATACATGTGAGGCAAGTGCTGTACCACTGCACTGAGCTGTGCTCCAACCCAGGTGTTCACTGCACTGAGCTGTGCTCCAACCCAGGTGTTCACTGCACTGAGCTGTGCTCCAACCCAAGTGTTCACTGCACTGAGCTGTGCTCCAACCCAGGTGTTCACTTTTAAGGGCGTCCTAAATAAGCTTTTGCACTGGAAACCCTCAAAGACTATCAGGGAATGGAATTATCAAACGAACAATGGAAAATACGCAGAGGAAAGTAGGAAAATGTCTCTAAAAATGCAGCATGGCTGGCATAACCTTGGGTTCAACAGATACCTGCATTTCTTCTGCACATGTTCATATCTGCAACCTGCCTCCAGGCGTTGGTGGTGGGGTCATACACTTCCACACTTTTTCGTACTAAAGGACCATCATGACCTCCTACAGCATATAATAAGTTGTTTAGGACGCCAACACCTATAAAACACAACCAAGCAAATTACAGTAGAGCAGAGCAGGCAAGAACCTTGCAGGGCAGTGCAGCAGACGCAGATGGCTTGAGATGAAACTCTGAAGCCCTGACTCACTGGAAGGACGCTATCGGGAAAGCCCACCACTGCAGAAGCAGAAGGGAATGGACTGGGAAGGAAGTCGAACAGGAGGACAGACGCAAAGCCCTTTAACAAAATCCTCTCACACGCAACTCTCCGAGGCGTTCAGTCTGCGAAAGCTTACACCCTGAAAGAAACGGCCATGAAAAGACCTGCTTACTGAACAACTTCCAAAGAAGCACTTCCAGAAAACCAAAACCTCAAAGGAATGACAAAATGACATTATGTAACTAACGCAGAGGAGCTTCTCAGCACTCGGAGCCTTTTACTCTGTACAAATGCGTGGACGTGCTATTTATCACTGCCACTTAAAAGCACTTAGGAGAGCCAGTAAAAGCCACACGCATTTTTCAAACCCCACGCGCAGACGCCCATCAGTATTTCCCCTCGGTTGCTGACCGGCGCTTCTACTTACCTGCTCCACTCCGCCTGGTGCTCATTTCGGCTATGTAGGTCCACTCGTTTGCAGTGGCATTATAGCATTCTACTGTGCTGAGACATTGGCGGGAAGCTCCATCGTAACCCCCCACGGCATAGAGCAAGCCTAGACAACGGAACCACAGAGAAGCCCCAATAAATAATTTCCTCATCATAAACTATTAATATATCGTGCTCTGTGGTAACAGAGCTTCCCCTTAAAGTATTCCTAGTTTTTCTACTGTAGTCTTGCCAAATGGTTAACACGTGGAATGACCAAATCACATTAGAAAGAGAGCATGGAATAGGGGATGCACTCTTTCTTCCATGTTTTACATTTCCATCCGTGATCTGATTGACAGCACAGAGAAGTACACTCATGACTTTAGATAACACTAGCTGATTCACGGACAACATCCTGGAAAACAGAAATACCAGTTATCCTAGTCAGCTGGGGCAGGGAGTTAAACCAAGAGTGAGTAGCAGCGGGCCTAGATAGATGGCTCAACAGTCAAGAGCACTGGCTGCTCTTCTAAAGGACCCGTGTTCGAGCCCTAGCCCCCACACAATGGCTCACAACCATCTCCAACTTCAGTTCCAGGGGACCTGACACCCTCTTCTGGCCTCCGCGGACACTGCACGGACACGGTGTACAGACATGCATGCAGGCAAAAGACCCATATACATTAAAAAAAGAAAGAGAAGAAAAGCAGCTCTACAGAATACAATGAAAGGCCTGGCAAGACAAAGCTGTGAGGTACTAACGCTACGTCATGGATGAAGTATATTAATTCACATCATGAGCGACATTAAAAACAACATGCTAAGTGAGAAAAGCCAGTCGTAAACATGCTCTATGATTTCATTTACATAAAATGTCTAGGAGAGAGAAATGTACACAGTGACAGGAAGCTGGGACAGCTAAGGGAAAGAGGGCTTTTAAAAATGTTCTTAAATGAACTGTGGTGATAGATACATAGGAGTCAAATGGGAAATTTTTATGACATTTCAATTATGTTTTAAGAAAAACATTTTTAAAATAGATTTATTTTTATTATTATTAATTACACACACACACACACACACACACACACACACACACACGAATGCAGGTGCCCGCAGAGGTCAGAGGCACTGGATGCCCCTGCAGCTGGAGTCACAGGCAGTTGTGAGCTGCCTAATGTGGGTGCTGGGAACCAAACTCAGGTCCTGGACGAGCAGAAGATCGTAACTGCTAAGACATCTCTCCAGCCCCCTGAAAACTACTTTGAAAAGTATACAGAAAGCTGGGACTGCTGGCGCACACTTTAATCCTAGCAGTTTGGAGGAAGGGGAAGGTTGTTCTAGGAGTTTTTGAGTCCAGCCTGGTCTACACAGTGAGTTCTAGGGCAGCCAGAGCTACATAGTAAAAAACTCTGTCTTAAAAATTTTTTTTTTTAACCATCAGTGAGGAAGAATTGGAAAAACATGAATTTGCCTAAGCTAGTATTTGAGGGGGGGTCACACTGAAGAAATAACACATAAGGCTTCCCTTCACCCGGGAACACAGTGGGATAACGATGAACTAACTCTAGCAACTGCCCCTTGAAGGTTCAGTGGCCCTGGATACAAACTTTTGGGTGTGCAACGACCTGAACTGTTTCCCCAACAATTGTAATAAGAACAGCTGAAAGGGCTGGGTGCTGCTTCGGGAATAAAGCACGCATCCAGGATCTGGGTTCAAGTCCCAGTGAGGTAAGAAAAATTAGTTGACAGGTTTACATAGTCACAAAGAGGGAGGGAGGGAGAAGAAAGAGAGAGGGGGAGGGAGCAGGCAGAAAGGCTTGCTTATATAGTCTAATTTATATAAACGGGCTCATGTTAAAAGAGAGCAATTAAAATATATAACCATTGCTTTTCCTCCATCCGTTTATCAAGGAATGCTCAATCTCCAGAGGAACCACTCTTTGGAACCCAGAGTAGCTACAGACGCTCACCTGGGGGACACGGCAGACCTACCTCCAACTACACCCACACCCACACTGCTCCTCCTTGTGTTCATGGGCGCCACATGAAACCACTCATTGGATTTTATGTTGTACGCTTCCACAGACGATAAACCTGCGCAAAAGCACAATACCCTTCATTTCCTCTTCCAAAAAGACACACTTGCTCTTTCATGCACATATCACTAGGGGAAACAACATCAGGTATTTTATCTTGGGCTAAAATTAAAAGAAGAAAATGGGAGAGCATGCTAATTACATGGTAGGAGTGGCTTCTTCATTGGAAGCTTCTACTCAAGCTGTTGCCGTTTATAAGCTTTTTAAGCATAGAAGAATGATGGATATTAATGCATAAGAAACAAAATTTATATAATCTGCACTGTTACATCTTTGTAAAATATTTATGTGTTTGCATGTGTGTGCATGGGTTTATGCGCATGACTGCAGTTCCCATTCTCGCCAGAAGAGGACATTGGGTATCCTAGAGCTGGAGTTACAGCTGGTTGTGAGGTGCTCCGCCTGAGTGCTGGGAACCAAGCTCTGGTCCTCTAAAAGGGCATCAAGCACTCTTAACCACACAGCCATCCCTCCAGCCTTCACTCTCACCTTTTAAAGAAAAAAATATTAATGTACGGTTTTGAGACAAGTTCTCACACTGTAGCCAAGGCTACCCTCAAACTTACAATCACCTTACCCCCAAATTTCACCATACTGGCCTTTAAAGAAATCCTTGGTGTCCTTTTAAAATGGCTCTAAAAATAACGCCTACTAAAAACACTCAGCTGTACACTAATTTTACTGTCATCCGTTCCATCAATGGGGTTACCATGTTAATTCTAACAGCCGCGCAGGAGAGAAGAAATTACCTGTGCTGCCGTCAAAGCCCCCCACTGCATACAGCAATCCATTCAGCACGGCTGCTCCCAGCGTGCTTCTCCGGTCCCGCATGTTTGCAACACTGGTCCACTGGTCTTTCACGGGGTCATAGGAATCGACAGTGCGAACCCTGAGTGAACCGTTGAAACCACCGACAGCGAAGACAAGCCCTGCCATGTAGACCATGCCTGCGAAGGAAGACACCAATTCAGGAGGAATACGCCTTCCAACAGCAATCACCCTGCTTTGAAAGCGGGCTGTGATCCACAGAGCCCACGGTGTTTGTCAGAACACAAAACTCTTTTGACAGTTTTTAAATAATACTAAATCAGTCTTGAAAAATTCTCTTCGTTTCCAAGAAACCTAAAATCAAAAGTGCACCATGAGGTATGCACTAGACATTCACTGCTGTGGTTTGTTGTAAGCTAAGATGAAAAAGTTTTCATGGCTGTTGAAAACTAGTGGGCTAGGAGTGTGTGTGGCTTGGTGGTAAAGTGCTCGCCTGGTCTTGCACCCCATAAACAAACAAAGCTAAAGAGTAGCCGAGAGAGAGAGAGGGAGAGAGAGAGAGAGAGAGAGAGAGAGAGAGAGAGAGAGAACACATGACTATCCTGGCCCCCAGATGTGCTAGGCAGGTACAGGAACTCTATGACTGGATTACAGCCCCGGCCCTTCACTCTTCCAGAACCAAGTAACTCTGACTATGCTGGCACATAACATCCCACAGGACATGCTGCTGGGAAGAGGCAACCAGCATGGAAAGACACTATAGAACTCATTCTATAAAGGGGGATGAGAACCATGGGTCCATATTTCAGCCCCAGTGGGGAGTCTCAAGATTTGTAACTGCTTCTTTTGAGTAGTTTTGGCCAGATAACATCTGCTTCAACACATCTGTAAAACACATGCTAGAATGGAAGCAACAGTTGTGTGCAGGTTGGTTGGACGTTTCCTAGAACTAAAGGCCCAGGGTTAAAGAGTTTTCTCTCTCGGCATTTCATTAAGGTAACTAGCAAATCGGTCAGCAAACTGCCAGCTCTGCCAGTCTGTCCTAGAAAATCAGATGAAGAAGACAGTACAGCAGCCAGACACAAGGGAAGACACCCGCAATCCCAGTGTTTGGGAGGCTGAGGCAGAAGGAACAGGAAGTTCAAGACCAGCCTGGGCTACATAGACACACAGACTCTGTCTCTGAAAAACTAAAAAGAGCTGCTATTCTTTCCACAGAAGGGGTTCAGTCAGACCTTTACACGAGCTGCTGCTGCTTCTTTAAACAGGTCTCATGTAGTGCAGGCTGGCCTTGAACTTGCTCTGTAGTAAAGGATGACCTTGCACCCCTCATCTTCCTGCCTCCTCCTCTGGAGAGCTGAGATGAGAGGCACAGGACACCTTGTGCGTTTCTAATAGACTTTTTTTTCCTAATGGCTGAAATAAGACCCGAGAGCTCCCGAAGACCCGGAAACAGAGCTGGTCATCGCAGCCCAC